>VYZP01023101.1:2582-63930 GCA_013400635.1 Hypocryptadius cinnamomeus | reverse complement strand
GACAGTAGAGAAGAGCTGCTGCCCTCAAAATGTCACTGCCTGCCCCATCAACAATAAAATCAGAAACCTCTGAGTTGTACAAGACTAACAGCACCACTGGCAAAATTAATGGCTGTGCTAGTAGCAGCAGCAGAGAAGGCTGGTGTATTGTGACTCAGTAGGAATTTGTCTCCTGAAATGCAGTGATGTGCCTTCATTGGCTGAGAGACAGCTTTCCCCCATGGCTCTGCAGCAAAACCTCTCTGTACCCTCCTTTAGCAGTGGGGGTGGCTGGGGAGGTGCTGGCAGGACTGGAACTGAGCTGAGATGCAGCTTTGCTGAGCAGCCTTCTCAAAACCTTCTCAGCAACTGCTCAATTTCTGGCTGTAGCATCAGCTCTACTGCCTATATCCTTTCTTTTGAGGTTCCCCAGAGTCTAAAAATGTGTGCAAGTCACCTTCAAACAGCAAGGAAGGGTGAAAAGTGTTTAAAGTGTGTATGTGTGTGGTGTTTCAGAACCTTCTTCACACATTTATTTTTTTATTCAGAAGGTGGCTCCAAATGGTCTCTTTTAAAGATGTTTTCTATCAGACTTTTTTTTGAGTTTAAGGTTTATGAAAAGAGCAAACTTCTGCAGGAACCACACTGGGACAGGTTTTCATGTGTCTTGAAATATCTTCTCTTATTAGCTGTCAAGTTTCTCCTGCTGGGATCATTGTAGGTTAAGCAATTTTAAAGCACTCTTTCTTTTTTTTTTTTTTTCCCCTACAAATGTGATTGAGAACCCTTAATAAGAGATTAGCAAAAGAGGTTGCTGCTATGTTTTGCTCCAAACACTTGGGCAACAAGATGGAGAAAAATTAGTTTTTTATATCTACTGGATGGCTGGTATTTGGGAAAGCTGTCTCTGAGTTTAGAGTGCATCTAGCTTCATTTATGTGAGATAAAATTTATTTGCCTGCTAATTTCTTTTGTGGAGGAAAAAGATGCAGAAGGAAGATGATATATTTGAGAGGCAGATATTGGCACAGAGTGTTAATGTGGTGAGAGGTGAAGGTGCATGGCTGTCAAGAGCACATGTGAACCATGCCTGGAGTCTGCCACTTACGAGTTGGGGGTTGTGGTTTCTGTAACATTAAGTTTGGGGACCTAGTAGGGAGATATCTGAGCTCCCTTTCAAGCTGTGCACTTCAGGTTCCCTCTTCATGGAGGTCAGGTGTCCTGCAGGTTCAGTGGAGGAACCACAGAGCTCAGAAGTGGTTGGCATCACTTGGTCTCTCACATAACTGGAAGGGCAGATTATCAAGGAAGATTTTCTTTGTGCAAGCTGCTCCTTGGAACAGATAACAGATATTTTCTGTGATTTTTTTCTGGGTCACTTAGCAGTGATTGTTAGGAAGGATAATGCTGGGTCGGTCAATGTTCTGCTTTTCTCTTTTGCAGCTATAACTTGATTGTGCTCATGGTAGTTACTGTATATCACTGGGTTTTTTCAGTGAGATATATATAGTAGTATGTTTTGTGTTGGTCATTGGTGCTAAATCTGACAAGAATGTTGGAAACAGAAGAACAGAGGAAACAGACACTAAGTTCATTTACATGTTCAGATGAACATGTAAATCCTTAGCACAAAAGGCATCACACCCTGCCCTAAGAGCAGAATTCTCAAGCTGCACTGAGGAGTGGAACAAGCTAAATACCAGAGCCAAAGATCGTAATTCTGAGCAAATCTTTCAGATTCTTCTCAGGTATCACCTACTGTCTGCTTCTGGGGAAAAAGGTCTTGTTGTGGATAAATGAAAATCACTTCACCTTTGAAAATAATTCATGTTCACCCAGAGTGAGGCCAATACATCAGCTGTATTCAATATAGAATTTGCTTTCAGAACTGTGCAGTTCATTGCTGACTGTTTGAGCGTATCTTTCTGATTTTCATAGACAACGTTTTTTCTCCTATTAGTACAAATGTATTATTATTACATTTTCTGAATCTTGGGAAATAAAAAATATTCTAAAAAATATTCTAAAATATTTTTTATAATATTTTTCTAAAAAAATTCTGAAATATTCTACTTTCAGGTAATGGTGTTTCCCACAGGATCACACTTTGAAGACATTGGAAGGACTTGGCTACATTTTCTGCTTTGTTGCGTCTCAGAGGCATTATTAGCATGTGATAAAACTTCCCTTGTGAGCAATTTTTGTTCTCTATATACTGGTCTCTTACCTCCTTCTTTATGACAAAGCTCTGAACGTCCTTTACCACTCCCCCTTCTCAGTAACAGCCTGCTCAGAGAACCAGGAGGCAGATACTGTTTTTATGTGCTTGCTGTTTCTGGTAAAGCACTGCCAGCGTGGCAAACCAGGATGATGGGCTGGCCTGGAAAACTGAAAAATGAGCACAGACACTGAGTGCCAAAGGAAAAGAAATGGGAGTCCTTGAGGAAAACATGTTGCTGCAGGAAGATGAAATACCAGTATACCTTTCTCATCTGCTCCAGCTATCCAGTTGTGGAGCAAGGCAAGTACAGCTTAGCTTCTGGGGAGGCTCAGGGGTGCTCTAATTTGGTACAGCAAGACCCTCCAGGCAAAGGCTGCTCATATAATTTGAGCCCTAGCCGAGGTTTGTGCCAAACAGGTTCCTTGATTTCCAGTTAAACATGTTTAAAGAAGCTCTCAGAGTTGCTGATTCTGTTCATTGCAGGGATTTATCCATTTAAATTTTTAGGTTGGAATGCCACTGCTAAGGAAAGGGTTGGCCCTCTGTTCTTTTGGGGTCTGAGCATTGCAGAGGCCTTACTGTCATCTTTTGATGAAGGGAGAGAGAGGATAAGAAAAAGGAGAAGTCTGGTTCTGCTTAAATATGTCAGACTGTCAGTAGGGCTTCTTTCACTGTGTCAGATTGTGACCTGGCTCTAAAGTGACATTGAAAAGCCTGAGCCCTTTTATGAGTTAAGTACTAATGGTATTATGAAAGCTGACCACAAAGACCAGTATTACATTTGTATTGGGCTTAAATCTTATTTCCCCTGAATGATATGTATTATCATGAAATAGTGGATCATTTATGTTGTGAAAAGGAGCAGCCACGTGAAAAGTAAGGGACAGTATCATATTTTGAGGGCATTTTCAGGGAAATTTGATCACTGAATCACAGAATAATTTTGGAAAATACTTTTAAGATTATCAAGTCCAGCCATTAATCCAGCACTACCAAGTTCACCACTAAACCATGGCCCCAAGTGACACATCTACACTACTTTAAATGCCTCCAGGGATGGTGATTCCACCACTTTCCTGAGTAGGCTGTTCCAACGAAGAATTTTTTCTAATATCCAATCTATACCGCCCCTGGTGGAACTTGAGGCCATTTCCTTTTGTACTAGCACTTGATACTCAGAGAAAGAGACCAACTTCCATCATGCCACTGCCTCCTCTCAGGCAGTTGTGAGAGTGATGAGGTCTTCTCTTTGATGCCCATTAATATATCATATATTTTTATCTTATGTGTACCTTTGTATTCAACTGCAATAAATTTAACTTACTATTTAAAGAATAATTTACTATATTTTTTATGGCTTTGTCTTCGCTTTTTTGATAATAAAGTTCAGCGTAAGTACAACTGAAACTAATTATGATCAAAATTATTCCTTAATCAATACATCAAAAAGTTTTGCTACCTCTGTACCAAGGAAAAGCTTTTCTTCTTGCACTTAACATAGACTAAGATAAATTATATATCTTATGATTGAGAACTGGAGTTTGAAGGTGAAGCATGTGACCGTGTTCCAATATAAGCCATAGGAGCACATTTATGGCTCTGCATGATAATCCTCATGTAGATGATCCTTCAGTAATTGTTGCAAACTGCAGCTCCTCAGGATTACTTACAATTTTTGAATAGTCAACAGTTCGTATTCCATTAGAAGAAGGTCACTGAATGATATTATGAAAGAAAATAAAACTAATCACTATAATATAAGAACAGAAAAATTCTGTCCGTGTAGTCCTTCCTTGCAGTGTTTGTTCAAAAACAATTTTTATCACTCAGAGAACTCTGGGGCTTCTTTTGCTGTAAAATATAGAAATAATAGGATAGTAAGATGAAGAAATAATCACTCTTAGGGGACATGCCTCAATTCTTTATGCATTCAGGACTGATGAAATTAAGTATGTCCTCTAATTGTGACATTATTTTTGTAAATGATGAAAAATTACTAAAAATATTTCTTATCTTCCAAACTGATGATTTTCCTGTACCACAATTCAGTACACCATCAAGAAAATGAACTGAGTAGTTTGAAGCAAGGGTTTATACTGGTTTTGTGTTTATTTACTGTTAGAGGGCTGTCTCTGAAATACACTGTTGGAAGTACCTCTTGTAACTGATATTTTCAAAAGTTTAAATGATTTGATTTATCTGAACTTTTATGCTTCAAATATTTCTAAAAGAGCTTTACTGTTTTTCATCTGTTTAGTGACAAATATTTATGAAAATCATATCAATGTTTCCAAGATTTGAAGTATTAGGAGCCACAGAGGGGTAAAAAGTTTACTTCTGAGCCAAGTCTACAGTTGTTTTCTCATTTAAAAGAGTAACTGATGTATTGCTGGCAGTACACAAAGATTTTGTTTTACTGCAATGTATCATTTTGTTCTCTTGTGGAGAAAGGGGTCCATTTAATTTGCTGTCTCAGTTAAGGGATCTGTATGAAAAACTGCAGATGATACTGTGATACACTTTGGCTGTTTCTGTAGCAACCACGTATGGGTTTTGGTCTGCATTTTCATATCTCTTTCCAAGAACTGCCTTTTTTTTTTTTTTTCCCTGCAACAGTTTTGTTCTCAGAAGCATTGCTTGAATTATTTTTATGTTCTTCATTTGCATGCTGTCTTATAGGTGACAGTCCACCATGAAAAACTGAGAAATTGTTGTATAAATTACAGAAAGCACTATGGCAGTCATGGCAATCATTAGTGATCCTTACACTTGCTGTAATGAGTGGAAAATTGATTTTTGTAATTCATCTTCTTTCTTTAGAAGATGGCAGGCTTATCTGATGAAATGCTACTTTTTCAGCCACTGTAACAATTATGATTTGTGCAGGGGTACAGCTCAGCCAACTCCAAATATAAGTGAAATTTAAATTGAATTTTAAATTGCGATTGAAGTTTGCTTTGCTTTGTTTATGTACTTCCCAGATACTTTAGTGCTTGATAAATACTTGGTATCAGAACTTTATTTTCCAGTGACAAAGGCTGAAGAATTCAACATGGATTTTGGTCTGTTGTCTATATACAGTTTAGGTTGTGGGGTTTGGTTTGTGTTTGTTTTCTTTGAAAAACATCCTAAGTGTCTGAGTGTATGTGTGTGTGAGTGGTTTGGCGTAGTTTCATTTTACCAAACCTTTGAAATAGGCCTGAAGTCCCTCTCTGGATGATGGTGAATAATCAGAACATGTGCTTCCCTCCCTCCCAGTTCTCTCCTGCTTCCAGAGTCTTCATTCTCAGGCAGGAGGCATGAGGATTTTTACAAGACAGCTGTGCTGTCGGTTTTGGCTGACCTTGTCCGCCAGCCAGACCCCTTCCAGCTGCTCTGTTACATCTCCCCCTGACCCACACCAGCAAGATGGGGGACAAAATCAGATAAGGAATCTTGCAGGTTGAGATAAAGGCAGGTACATTACTTATCAATTATTGCCACAGGCAAAACATACCTGACTTGGGGCAAATTAATTTAATTTATTGCTAGTCAAAACTAGAGCAGGATGGTAGAAGCAAAGACAAAAATCATAGAGCAGCTTCCCTCTCCAGTTTGTCCCAGGCCTGATTTCAGTCCCTCACTCCCAGCCTCTCTGCCCCCGGACCTGTGAGGCACAGGAGCAGTGGGAATGGGAGGTTGTTGTGCTGCAGGGCAGGCTCTGCTGGGGCCTGGGACAGCTCCTCCATCCTCCTTGGTGCTGCAGGGCTTTTCTCACACTTTTTACCTCACTAACCAGCGGCATTTTTCCCTTTATTAAATATGCTTTGCCTAAGGCACCACCACAGAGGGCACCCCCAGCTCTCCTCAGAGTGGCTCCTGCAGCCCCAGGGCCAGCAATGGGGCACGTGCAACCCGGGACAGTAGTTGATACTTTTTTTTCCCTTTTTTTAAAAAAACAAAACTTCCCCACTGATTTCCCCTCTGGCTGTAGATGGAAGATGTCTTTGACTGGCACAGTTAGCTTCTGTTTCCAGTGCTGTTCCCTGGCACCAGGTCCCCCTCCACTAAAGTGGCAGAGGGTCAGACTGCTGCACAGGATGTTATGAAGCCTGTCTTGACTTTCTTCATTCACAAGCTGTGAAACTAACAGGAGGTTTGCAAAAATACTTATGTACCCCCTTATATGCTAGGGATAACATGGGGTATTTTAATGGGCTAAGTCTCAAATGTGAAGAATCACCAGCTATGAAGACAGGTGTGCAATTCAGTGCATCCTTAAGGCTGTGGGAAGAAAGGACAATACTCAACGCTGGTTTCCTTCAGTGGCTTCAAGTGTTTCAGCCCGTTATTATTTTTGAGGTGTTAATTGCTCTTAATATTCTCTGTCTATAAATCTTTCCCAAAAACTTGTCTATGCATTTATAAAAATGGAAATACACAGAAAGCACAGATTGCATGGTTCAGAGTGGTGACAGCTTTCCACAAAGGGCAGCTATATTATATCATATATTAGACATCTGGGGAAGCTGAGGCTTGCAGATAAAACGACGAAGTATGTAGCTGGGGTAGGTGCTATCCTGAATTAGACTTGATCTTCTTAGTACTTTCCTGTTAATGAAGTTAGGAGCTTTTTGGTATTCCCCTCTAATCTAACAAAGCATCAATATTTTCAGTGACAAATGGGTGGTGATTACCTGGTGAAGATTGATTACAGGCTTTAAATTTGCTGAATTGAAGCTTGTGTTCATGTCCCCCCTCTAATAATCATTCAATTTACTCAAATCTACTCTAATTTTAGGCCTACAATGCCAGTGTTTCCACTTGCTGGTAACAGTTAAATCCTCATTGATATTGGTTAAGCCATTTAGACAACGTGGTGCAAGAAGAATGATGGATGGCTTTAATTTGATATTCGTAGTCTGTCTTTGATGTTGCTCCTGCACCACTGAAAACTTGCTACAGAATTAAATTAACACTGCATCTGCTTTTGTGTTTGTATTCCAATAGCCAGGGGGCATGTAAGCCTGCATTAAGAAAATAAACAGAAACATCTTTCCACTGTGGTATAGGGGGACGGGGGTGGATTTGGAACTCTTGATTAGAATGACAATGCTGGTATCCAAGATCTCTCTTTTTCTCTTTTAGCTGCATCACTTGTATGTTTTCCTAAGAGATAAGAACTATGTATTTGTGCAAATAGATATATTTATATTGCTGAATAAAGGAAATAATCCTTTGAGGGAAATATTTCCTTTTTGTGCAGAAGTTCCTAAAATTTCCCATATTACAAGAAAGAGGTGAAATAAAAGGGAAGGGGGGTGGGGAATATGCACGTGTGATTACTATTCTTTACTTCATAGTGGTTTTGTCTTTCATGTCAGTGACTTGAACTTCATCAGTCCTGAACTCTGAATTCTTAAATAACGCCTTTATTGATCTGAAAGAATGCATTAACTTTTCTTTCACATGACTGCAAGGGCTACATCCCTGTGTAAACAATCATGGCAGGATGTCTCCATCTCTTGTGGCCTTTTGACCCAGATGAGGAGACTGTTACCAAGTGCAGTGAGAAGTTGCAGCAACTTATTTAAAAGGACCCCAACTTGTTAGATGATGGTTTGTAATCACGCCATTCAGGAATGACTGTTTAGTGATGATTACAGAACATACTTTTTATTTATTTTTTCTGACACCATTCTGACTGGGATTGTGTTTGTTTTGACATATGTGATGATATGGAAGGGTGCAGGTGAAAGGCAGTGGATAAGCCTGCTGCTCCACAGGTAACAGCAGGAGGCATTTCTCTTACATCCTTTCATTTTCCTTGTGTCCTCTTCGGCTTGTTATATGAATTTGCATTTTTCTCTTCACCGTGGCAGCATTACTCCAGGAGTACAGAGACTTTCTCAGGCAGCAAAGAAGCCATTTCTGGATTTTTTTCTTGAACCATCAGATGGCCAGCAAGTATATCTGGCCTGTGTGTGATCTTGCTGGTGGACCAATCTCATCTGGCCTGCTTGGTAAACTCTATGTCCTTATCCGAGGTCTCCTGAAAGGTGATGTTCTTGAGGTAGTTACTGGTAACATAGCATTGTTTAACTCACAAACCTTTATATAATCCTTTGATACCCTTGGTAATTCTTTCATCACTCACCTATTCCCTTTGCTAATGCCTAAACCCTGAGATGCATAATATAAATCAAAGATATTTTCTCAAGGATTTAATAGGAACAGTTTTCACATCAAAATATCTTAATTAACCTCCTCATTTTTGTGAAATTTCTATCAGCTTGTAATTGTGAAGATGAAAATGTTTGCTATGTTACGCACAGAAATAAACAAATGTTTCCAGCCTCTGATGCTGAAGCAGTTGAATTCTGTAAAGATAAGAGTAATTTGCTGTGCATATTTGCTGTTTGTTGCTGTGGGAGAAAAATCAGACTTAATATACCAATTGTTACTGATCTGCAATCTGCTCAGGTCTGTGAGTACCTTTCTTGAATGGGCTTTGGATCAAACTCTGGTGCAAAAAACATAAATATTGTAGCTCAGATATTTTGTGCAGTGTGTGAGATAAGAAATCCTGTTGACTTCAGCTTACCCTTTCTCACCAAAAACACTCTGGGGAAGGTTCAGCTACCAGTGAGGTGAAAGGTGGGTTCTGTAACAGAGGACAGGTCGTACAGCTGGGGTGTGCTCACTCTGTGTGTGAGGCAGTGGCTGGCAAGACGCGCAGACACGGCGAGGTGAGAAAGCTGCTTGGGCAAAGGGACACTGAACAGGGCACTGCAGTGGCAGGCAGCCAGTGCCTGCTTGTTTTGGTTCAGTTTAGAACACAAAAAGGCCTGGTTTGTTGCAATAAATGATCTTCTTTGGAGTAGTCAATAAGGAGGTCCGTGTGCCTTTGTTCCCCATTGCTACAGCTCAAGAAATGCACCAAGCTTGAGACAGTTCCATTTTCTACTAACATGTGCCCTTTTAAGATCCTCAAATAGTAACATACTCATTGACCTAAGTCCAGACTACTTCACTCTGCAAAGGCCAAAAGATCTTGCAGGACCTATCAGCATTTTCACTAAACTGTTTGCTCAGTTTAAATGACTGGACTTCAATCCAGTCAATTGCCTCAATAGATCCATATCAGTAGAGAAGAGAAAATGAGTTTTGCACTGTTGAGGTACCAGTAGTATTTACAAGATTTGATAACATCTTTCCAAAGTTTAACCTTTCTTTTGGACGCTAAAATACATTAGGGTAACAGGGTGTGCTGTTTGGGGTGGGTTTTGTTGCATACTTTGTCCATCACAGTCAATAGATGTCTGTAGGTCTAGTTAAGTGTATTCCTGTATCCCATAAAAGTTTGGTTTTTGTTTTTTTGGGGTTTTTTTTAATATTCAAGATAGGCAAATTATTGAAATACTTGTCATACTTGAAATACTTGAAATACTATGAACTTCATAGTTCATGTAGTCTCACATTGGTAACATTACAGGGGTTAGACTCACTGGAGCTGTCCAAAATGTTGTGGATTTTTTTCTTTATTTCACTATATATCTGAGCAGGTTGCCTGTAGGAGGGAATCACTGAATCTCTGTTGAGTATCTGCATTGGAGAAATTTTAACTCCCCTCCTCTTGGCTCCTCTTTCTCCCCAGTGGAGCTGAGCTATGGCACAGAATAAACCTGTAAGCGGCTGTGCAGCCTCTGTGAAAGTTAAATCCCTCTGACTTGGAAACCTAAGGATTTTGCAAGAAAATTGCACACACTTGGCACTCAAACAATTTAACTGTTCTTGCTGGTTTTAATCACTGTGAACTAAAAAATCTTTATTCTAAACTTGATTTTCAAGTGACTTGGTTTCAGGAAGGAAGCCATAAGGGAAAGTACATTTCAAGGAAATGTTCACAGCTGTATGTTGAATAAGGCTCTTTTTTTAAGACAAGATGAGTCCAGATAGATTTAGACACTGTATCTTTTGGTACCTGAATTCCAAAGAAGAAAAAACCAAGAGTTAATTTTTTTAGATAGTTTTGGGATTTGTACAGATGTTTTCTGAAGAAGTGTATGTTCCAGTATTTCCTCTGAAACCTTAGAATAGTGCTAAACCCATTAAATACTTGCACTGCATTGTCATGGTTTGACGCTGGCACAATGCCAGTGCCCCCATGAAAATACACTCCCCCAGTGGCAGCTGTGAGATGTGACCAGGAATAGAGCAAAGCAGGCTCCAGCTTAAGAATAAAGAGGGAAAAAAAAAGAAACTTTATTAACTACAATATGTATATAAAAAAACCCCTTCAGAATGAAAACCTTCCAAATACATTCCCCCTCCTCCTCCCTTTCAGATAATCAACTTTCAGTCCATCCCCCCCCCTCAGATAATCAACTCTCAGTCCATCACTGCCCCTCAAATAATCAACTCTCAGTCCATCACCGCCCCTCAAATAATCAGCTCTCAGTCCATCAGGGAGAGAGGAGTCCCCCCTTGCACCACAGACTTCCCCCGAAAACACAGTTGAAACCTCTTGTGTTTCCATGTCACTCGTGGCACCGCCCGGAGAACATCTGCCCTCATGACCTCTTCCTTCCATGTCCAGTGCTCTCACCACTGTCCATGGACCAGAACTGCTTCTAGGGTTCCTTTTTTAAGGATGCTTTGCCCAGTTCCAAAAAAAGCAACAGTCTCTCACTTTCGGGACACCAGTCCCCCCCAAATTCACCCCCTGGGGCCGAGGGGCCTCGTGAACAGAGATCTTCCTCTTCACTGGAGACAGAGGGCACCACCACACCCTCCTCAGCCGTCTCTGTTCACAGCACTGCTTCACATAACATCACTGCACTCTCTTGGCTCCAAGGCATTGCTTCCCCCTAAATGCAGTCTCTGTGTCACAGGGAAAATGGGTCTGTCCACGGCTATACAAGAAAAGAGAAGAGTCCAGCCAAAGGCCACTCCATCATCTCCTCCCACCTAGGATTCTTCTCAACTTCTTCTGACATCTTTCACTTGCTCGAACTTTCATCACACTTGCCCATTTCCTCTTGTTTCATCTCTCTCTCCTCTCCTCTCATTCCGATCCAGGAGGATCGGTATTTGCAAGGCTTCCATTACTCAAGGAAAGGGTTAAAATTTTTGCTTCTGTCTGCCCAGAACTCCCACAACGGCTGGGCACCTTCTCGGCCGCATCCCCCACTTCTCGGCTGTGCTGCTGATATCACAGTACAGTCCAGGGCAGCACAGGCACGGGCTCTCTCTCTCTCTCGGGGGATGGGGGGGCCCGATGCCTCTCTCTATTTTCCACCCTTCCATCTTGCAGGGCCTTCATCCCCCTCTCTGCCCAAGGCTCCGGCCTACCTTACCAGGCCGCATGGCCTCCCCTCCCTCACCCAGCCCTGGCTGGGCAGGGGAGCTCTGACCTCCTTCACAGACTGGAACCAAGAGAGTTCTCCTGGGCACTCTCCGCTCTTTTAACCCCTGTGTGTTCTCAGAGGCGGTCCACACCTTCAGTGGCCAAACCAGGTGCCAATATTCAAATCCAAGCACTGATTGGTTTGACCACAACCTCCCAAGAAAAAACCTCACTTCCTGCTCAACCTAGGACATGCATTTAGCTCTTTGTGGTATGATAGCAATCACAATTAATAGGTGCAATAGTGCATTTATATTATGGGTGAACAGCCCAAGTGCTGGGTGCTCTGGCACTGAACCAGCAGAGCAGAACCACCAGAGCATTTGGGTGTCTGCTTAACTTCAGGAAAGATGAATTTGGGGCTTTTTTAATGAAATCTGCTTCCATGGGGCAAGTTTGGAGCTGGTGTGAATTATCCCAGTAAAGCTGCAGGGTTTGTGTGGAGGGGTTTGTTTTGGGGGTTTTAGGTGTGTGTGTATGTGTTTGCTTTGTTTATTTGGCTTTTTGTGTGTGTTTTATTTTTGTTTGTTTGGGGTTTTTGTTTGTTTTGGTTTGGTTTTTGTGTATGTGAACTTTAAAAGCAAAAATTAGTGGGCAAGACTACTCATGTCTTTAATGCACACAGAGACCCTTAATTTGTTAATGCCACAGTTCTCACTATCTTGCATGAATGAACCCATTGTGAGGATCCCTAAGAAGAGAGTTGGAACCTCTGCTATTTTTGGTTCAAAATAAGTGACTGTGTATGTCTCTTACTGGATTAATATGCTATTGCATGCTTTACTTATACATTTATTTTAAAATGTTTTATGAACTTGAAATAATGCACTCATTCCTGGCATCCAGTATGATTTGCCCTACTTATTCTATTTTGCTTGTCTTCTTTTCCCCCTATCTATTTTCAGATTGACTTTGTCCATTTTTTAATAGCTATTTTTAGAGGTGAATGTCCTTTGTGGTGTATTTTTAATCATGCTGAGTTGCTATATTATGGTAAAGTCTTATTAACAACTGACATGAACTGAGAATAGTTCATTGTACTGGGCAGTAGAGTGCAATAACTTATGAATTCTTAAAATAACTGCCTTTTTGATTTCTCATTTTCTACTTCTGAGAGAGATTGGAATAAAAAATTAGGACTTTAAATCCCTCCTGTTATAACATCATAAAATCCTTAGCTTATCTGAACTCATAATTAGCATGGCATGATAAAGGAAAGGGAAAATTCCTACTACTTGTCCTAGCCCTCTTCCACTTTCATTTGTGAGTCAATTGCACTTTTGGGTTGAATCTTTTGGAATCAGGATGGTTATCTAGTGGATAAAAGGTGCTCTGTAGCAGACATATCACTGAATCCTGTACCTAGAGAAGTGCACAGGAGACCTTGCTGTGTTGGGGCTACTGCTTGCTGGACAGGAGGGAAGATAGAGATGACCTTTATGGGGAAGCTCAGTGCTTCCCATAAGCTGCTGGCTGACTCCAGTCTACACAGGGACAGAGTGGAGTCAGAACCCTCACTATTGCATTATGTCACTCCTGAATACTTCATGTTTTCTAGCACAAATGTCAGTGAGGAAAAAACCAAACTATCCTCTGTTTCAGGATTATCTAGGGGTTTATGGCTGTGAGAAAGCATCAAAGTTAACCTTCACTTTCATTCCATACTCCCCTAGTGCTGATGGCAATCATGACGGCTACTTGAACTGAGCAATGAAACTTACAGTGCACAAAGCACACTGGACACTTGGTTTTGCAGTCATGAATTCAGGGAGCTGATTTTCCTGGGCAACGAAGAGTTATAGTGAAGCTGCCTAGGCAGAGTGAATCTCCTGTGGGCAGTGGTGCTAAACTGAAATAAAGGCCTCTAGCTCTTTCTGTGAGTGCTGCATGGGGACATTCCAGCCTGGCTATCACAAGTGAAGTGCTGTGGTATTTGGTCTTGTGTCACAGGATGTACAGACCAGCATTCCTACAGCTGTTGCCACTATTCCACTTTCATTTCCAAGAGATTTTCAGAATTATGTGTCTGAAGAAAAGTATCAGGTGAAAAACATTCTTTATCCCTTTTCCATTCCTGTTTTCATACCAGAAAGGCTGGTTTTATCTTGCTCTCTTAGTTGTGCTATTAGCTCAGTCTAATTCCTCTCTGTTATCAAGCTGCTCTTTTCTGTACAGACTGGCTTGATTAGTTTTCAACCCAAGAGGAATTATAGGTATGGGTATGAAGGAAACCTGGGGCTTGTGAGAAGGATTAAGGAACTGAGAAGGCTGTGTCCTTCTCCTCAGTTCCAAAGTGATGGGGAAGATGAATGCTCTGCTCACTGGACCTTTGCAATAAGCTTCACTGTTATTTTCACTAAGACAAAATGTTAAGATTTTTATAATCTTATAAAAGTTTATCTACCACACAGCATGCTTACTCATGGTGTGGTGAGATAAGTGCCATATGTGAGGAAGGTGCGTAGATTTTGAATTTGATACCTGAAGAAATGTTCTGTGATATGAGGTTGGACAGAGTTTATTTGCAAAAATCCTTCTTTTTTTTCTTGCCTTGGAGTGTGAGTGAAGAATTAAGAAATTGATAGGCTGTGGCCTAGAGGGTAAATATCAGAAACTAGCCAGTGGTCTAACACTCAAAATGTAGGGAAAGTGTTTCATTTGAACTACTTAGATATGATTTGCCGTTCTTATCAAAAAATATTCAGTGTGATTAATTTGTATTTAGTGATGAAAAAAGCTTAAACTAAAATATCTACAAGTGATATTCTTCTTAATTTTAACATTTTACTCTTCCACCTTCGTGCCTTTGGTGAGTGGATCTTGCTGTGGAATGGCTTGGTGATGTTCTCTCGCACTGATTCACAGACAGCTCTAGCAACTGAGCCTATTCATCCAGCTCCAGATCACTATGTGGTTTTCTCCAGCTCAGTTCAGAATGAGTGTGCAGATTAAACCAGTCAATCAGATCCATATGTTTTTCTACACTGGTTGCCTTCAGCAGTTTTGTTGGCCTATTTGGTCAGTTTTCAGCTTCATGGATGCAAAGCAGTTGGAGCCTGCTGGTGAAAGCTTTTCTGATAAAATGTGTTTGTGCTTTTCCAAGACATTTGTTTGAAAACTATCTGAAGACCTTTCTTTGCTACTCTGATTTATTATTTCCTAGTAACTCTCCCAAAGAGTATCACCACTTTATGGATCTGAAATAAAAACAGCTGAGCTCTCTGCTTTCAGTTCCACTGGAGAAATGTTTGCAAAAAGAGCTGGAGTAACTCAGCACAACAACTTGCAAAGCCAAGCCCAGGACTGACCCCAGTAGGGTTCTTTAACTGGCTTCTGCTACATGCTGCTGCATGTGAATTATTCACCAGCTTACACTTATGAATAAAATACGTGCCTCAGGAAATCCAGCTGCTCTGTGCTGTTATGCTGTCTTCTCTTCTCTTCTTCTCCTCTCCTCCCCCAAAATTAAGTCTACATTCATGTTTTCGGCATTTTCAGGCTAGGACAAGTTTTGTGATTTAGCCATAAGAGTCCAGGGAACATCTGCTATACTCAAGCCCATTTGGAAATACAGCCATGCTTATTCAGCTTTTCACTAATAACTACAATTTTCTAAGTAAGGGATTTCTGCACTTGCTTTCTGCATCTTACAGAGCACACTTGACATAAGCTGCCAGTGCCCCTCCACCATAATGGTGGGTGCTGCTGCAGGACAAGTGAATTTTTGCTTTTGTCTTTTAATGCACTGTCAACTTCCATTCTCAGTACACAGTGCATTTTGGAAAATTTTTGGTAATCTGTTAAAATACTATTAATTCTCTTAAAATGTTGCATGAAACATGATGTTCACTGAAAAAAACCACTACCACCATCATCCAAACCCGTAACCTCCCCAAATAAAATTCAAATAAAAGGTAAAATCCCATACCTGCAGCTGTCTCTGCCTTTCATCTGTCTTTAATTTAAATGCGTCTCATCTGTCACTGGACCTTTACTGATTGACCAATATATTTTTGGTTACTTGTTTGTCATAGAGGATTAGAATTAGACCACAAAACTATTTTTTCCCCATTTAAAGGATTTAATTTTTATAGATGGGGAAAAACAGTGCATTAACTACTTAATGAAACCTGTTTATTTTTTTCCTCCCCCCACACTAAATATGGCTGATTCATTTGATAAAACATTCATTGGATTTTACAAATGTCATTATCACTAGACTCTAAACAGATGCTGGTTCAGTAATTGTCTGGTGCTGCATCCATTTGACTCCACAGCAGCCAGATATGGAGGGGTTGCAACAGCCTGAAAACAAATGTAGCCCCTCATCAGGCTTTTGAGTCTTGGTGAAAAGTCTTGGGTGATCCAAGCTTTAGGGGTGGGCCTTATAAGAGTATTGTAGCATTAATAATCATAATTACAATAAAGATACTAATGACATAATCAATGGGTAACTCTGATGTGCTCAAATTCAAGATTCTCTTAAAGGCTTTGTTGTGCATGGATGTGTTGGTTTGGCACGGCCTGGGTTTTGGTAGCAGGGGGGCACAGAGGTGGCTCCTGTGAGGAGCTGCTGGAAGCTTCCACCACGTCCAGCAGAGCCAATCTCTGATGGCTCTGAAGATGGACAAGCTTCTGGCCAAAACTGGGCCAATGGGAGAGCTTGGTAATGCTTCTGTGATGACATATTTAAGAAGAAAATCAAAAAGTCACAGGTTTTGCTCCTAGTCAGAGAAGAGGAGGAGGTGACATCCTGTGAGGGAAACAACATGGAGTCAGTGGAGAAGGAGGGGCAGGAGGTGCTCCAGGCACCAGAGCCAACATTCCTCTGCAGCCATGGTGAGACCAGGGTGAAGCAGCTGAGCCCCTGCAGCCCATGGAGATCCACAGGGATGCAGAGATCCACCCACAGCCCATGGGGATCCACGGGGGATGCAGAGATCCACCCACAGCCCATGGGGGAGGTGCCCATGCCAGAGCAGGTGGATGCCTGGAGGAGGGTGTGATCCAGTGGGAGACCTGGTGGAGAGAGAGGGCCCTGCTGCCAGGCTGGAGCAGCCTGTCCTTGGAGGGCAGCACCCTGTGGAAGGAGGGACCCATGGCACAGCAGTTTTGGGAGGGCTGTCTGCCTGAGGAGGGACTCATGTTTGCAGCAGGTGAGGTTTGGCTGCTGCTCGTGAGAGTGGACCTGTGCCAGAGAAGTTCTCAGGGAACTGTCTACCATGGGAGGGACCGGACCCCATGGTCTCACAGGTCAAGGACTCCTCTCCCAGAGCAGCAGAAGAAAACCTTGGGTGGCAAACTGACCAAACCGCCACGCCCTGTCTCCCTGCGCTGTCGGTGGGGAGGAAAGAGGGGCTGGGGGGAAAAAGGTGTTTTAAAGACCTTATTTTACTTCTCATTGTCCTCCTCTGATTCTGTTAGTAATAAATTTCACTTTGCAACCTTGAGTTGAGCCTGTTCTGTCCTTGAAGTGTTTTCTCCCAGTCATTATCTCAACTTGTGAAGCCTTCATTAACTTTTGTTTTTTCCATCTCCTCTGCCCAGCTGTGGCAGGGGAGGGGCAGCGAGCGAGTCTTGTGGGCACCTGGCATTGGGCCAGCATCAAACCATGCCAGTGTAATACTTGGCAGTGTCTTTCTACACAGCCCTTTGTCCCAAAGTTGTAAAGTACAGGGCAAAACCTGGAGTGTTGGGAGGAACTAATAGTCTGGCAACAGTCTTCTCAAGGGTATCCTTCATGGAAGTTCTTTTGACAGTAATGCCCATGTAATTGTGCTTCCAGACTAGCTGAAATTTGCTAGGGAGCAATAGCATCCATAGTTTATGGATCTCAGGGTAACTCCTGCTTTCTGTCCCTCCTGTGTTGGAATCTAAATCCCTTTTTGGGTTGGACAATGAAGGACTGCAGCCACCAGGTTCATTGAAGGGCTTAAACTGGTCATCTGCTGTGGACTACTCTGGATAGAGAAACACAAATGTGGGGAAGTCCAAAGCAAATTTCTAGGATACTTTTCCTCATTCTATTCCCAGTTTGAATTAGGTTTTGGACTTTTCATGCATCTTTTATATTAAGGAGTTAATAAAGAATGGAAAAATGGTAAAGATGCACCATCTCATTTACAGATGGGAACAATATTATTGCAATGTACCCTTCATGTTTTGTCTCACAGTAGAGCACAGTGCAATGGCAGGTTTTCTTGTGGAAAAGAGAAACTTGAATGATCAGCAATGTATTTTTGTTTTTCTTAAAATGGTTTCCTCTTTTTAGTATCCATAAAGAGCTTTTTCAATCAAATATTATTGACAGCAAAAACATTATCTAGTGTATAGACAGATGGCAGGATGATAATTGTTTCGAGAGACAGATGGTAGTTTCTTGTACCCACTTTTGAGTTTCTGTGTTTTTAAAGCTCAGCAGTTGCATTGTGCAGCATTTGTGGTGTCATAAAATACCAGCCACTTTAAATAACTCTGAACCAGGCTTTCGAGTGATTTGTTTAAAAGGAGCCAGCCCTATTTAAAACATGATCAGCTGAGGATGCCTAGATATTTGACAAAGCAGATTGTAATTTAGAGAAGTTGTGCCTAGCTTGATGCTTATATTCTCAGCAAATGCAGAACCCTTCTGCCTCCTTTCTGTCAGAAATAAGAAGTCTGAAATCGTAAAGAGGAATAATTCTCTTTTTAAAAAAAAAAAAAAAGTCTAACTTGGTACTAAGGAGAGGGCACCAGGAGAATAAAAATAATGTATGAGTTGGAGTAAGCAGCCTGAGATATTTGTAGGACATGCCTGGAATTCCAGCTTAGTTTCTCCCACAGACTACTGTAACAGTGATTAGATCCACAACATGAAGAATCTTTTACATAAATAGCTTACCGTGAAAAAACAAATATTTAGTTGTCCCATGAATCTGAGGATTACATGAAACACCTTTATTCTTCTCTACAAAGACTAAGATCTTTTCAGGAATAATTTTGTGAAACACATGGGGATGATTCAGGCTGAATCCTGCATGGTTTAACAAATCTTTTTTCTCCATCTCATTCTTTTAACCTGTGTAAAGGGAAAGGAGAGATACCTGTTCAAAAGGTTTGCTTTCCAAAGTTAGGTTGATGGGGTCAGCTGTCAGTATGACTGGTGAAGGCCTCATCTCAAGGGGGATCAAGGGTCCACACCATCAGATTGTGGTTTCTGGTAGGCTTTTAGCACCCACATAGTTCTACTTTATATATTACATTGAAATATTTGCAGGCTTTCATCAGAAGGTGTATTTCAGGGATTCTTGTCTTTGCTCTGATACTTACTGTTTGTATAAATATCATTTATTGTATAAGAAAGAAGTCTATAAAGTTATCAATACAGTAATTTTTAACATAGCAGTAGCCATAGGCAAGATGCCTGCATTCCCAGTAACAATCCTGTGGCTTCAGAGATGATGCTCTGCTTGGGTGGGGGAGAAAAATTAAGCACCTACACATTCAGTAGTCAGCCTTCAGGATGTTATGCCATGAGAAACCATACAGTCCAAGATAATAATTTAAATTGTGAAAGCAGTTAAAATCACAGTTTCAGTGTTTTAAAAAAACCCCTTTGTATATCTGTTCTTTGTCGTTTAGACACTTGCTAAATGATTTTCAACACTAGAACCACAGAATAGTCACAGTTGGAAGGGACCCAGAAGGATCATCAAGTCTAACTCTTAGATGAATGGCACATACAGGGATCAAACTCACAACCTTCCTCCAACCAGCTGACCTAATTGCAGGGTCATTTTATATAGGATGTATGCAGGAAAATACAGATTTTAAATCTGCATTTAGAGAAATGCGTGAAAACCGAACTTTCAGCCAGTGGACACAGACCTGCCCAGTACTGAGACTAAGTGCTATCCAATCTGGGAAGTGAAAAGTGAGCTGTGTGAGCAACATAGGCAAACCAGACAGGCCTATTTATTTATTTTAATCTTGTGTAATCACAAAGCAGTACTTGTGAGCAATCTGGAATATCAGAATTATTTGAAAGAGATGTTTTGCAAATAACTCTGAATAAGGAGCACATGTGAAAACTGCCAAGTGTTGGACAATTCGCAAAGAGGAGGTGGCTAAACTCATTAAGTAAATGATTCACTACATATTAACTCAGTCTTCCTTCTGAGATTTGAGGCCTGTTGGAGCTGAGAACCAGTTTTGTTGTTTTTTATTAAACATTTTTTCTTGTTTTCCGTACTGTAATCATGTTGTTTGAGTCATTAGCATGAAGGCAATAACAGACTTACTGTAGAGTTAAACCTCTTAAGGAGCATCACTGTCTGCACGAACAGTGCAGAAACACCCTGCAGCTGCTAAGAGGCTGAATTGTGTGGAATTTTGCCTTTTAAAATTGTACTATTCAAATCAACATGAGTCTTGCCCACCTGGGTGTTTGTATACATGATCAAACCAACTCAAGCTGTAGGGGGCTAATTTTATTTTAATTTTTTAAGGAGGATTGTTGATATAATTTTGTCATCAGTTTCTGTGAGGGTCAGGCTTCTCCTTCCTCAGACTGGAGGTGGGCAGAGTGGTGCCACTGCTGGGCACTGTCTCCAAGTGCTGCTTTGCAGTCAACAGGCTGAGTCTGTCTGCTGTGCACTGATGAGACTGGCAAATTCAATCTGAGCCTGCTTGGGCTGTCATGCAACTGAGGCTCTCCAGTGGTCTTGTCCTTCATTTCCACTGCTCCAGTTAGCTTAATTCTTTTCCTTAACTGCTTCTGAATTCTTTCATGACAGCAGATATATAGCCAGTGTCATCTGACAGATTTTTAGGCATCTTTGTTGTAAACATGTAAGTATTCATTTAATGCTTGGATTGCTTTACCATCCTTTGTGGCTGTATTTCTCATTCCTTTCTGAAATGATCTTTCTTCATCCTTGGCTGAGTCCACTTCTATACTTGGAGAAAAATCTTCTTGATATCTAACACTGCCAGCTATACTTCCAAATTTATTTCAGATTCTTCTCTGACTCCTGTATCTTATTGGTAAAGTTTTTCTTCTTGCTCTCTGTTGTCTTGATTAATACTTTTGGTATGGCATGTTTATTTTCAACTTGGTTGGTCTTCATAAAGTCTTTGTAAAGACTTGCAGTTCCTCATAAAAGCTTACAAAGATTTCTTGAAAAATTATAAATGGCTGCTTGGGTTGGTAATTCCCTGGCCCAGGGAGGAGTTCCGAGCTAGAGAAATCTCATCTTCCTCTCTGTTTCTCCCCTGAATGGCAACGCAGCCACCAACAGAACCAGGATTTCTTTGGCAGTTGACATTTATTTCTGTGCAGTGAAGGAGAAGATCCAGTTAATTCCCAGCAGCTGTTTTTCAGTGGTCATGCAGTACCCCATCCAGAAACAGAAGTTTTCTTGTTTGTAGGCAGAGCAGGCAGCATCTTAGAGCAGCAGAGTTGTGGATGAGATGTCGTGGTGACTCTGAATCTTTACAAGTGGATGTCATGAGACAAAATGATGTAGTAATAAGGTTCTAAAACCTCTATCAACAGGAAAGTATGGTCCTTAGAACTCAGTGGTGAAACCTACCCTTTGCAGAGACTGAAAAAGGTGTGATTATTTCCCTATTAAGAGGAATGGTATGATTTATCAGGCAATTCAAAAATCTGTTGTGCACATATAAAACTCCTATTTCTAAGTAAAAAAAAATTTACTTGTGCCTTAAAAAATTTCCCAGATCACATCCCTCTGCCTAAACCTGCTGCCTACACAGAAGTGGTGGTTTCTGTTAGCTTTCAAATGTTATGAAAATGCATTTAAAAAATAAGGACAGTTAAGTGTCAGATTATCAGAAAATATTTGCTTCTTCATAATCCTTTGACTTCCCACCTTCCCATTAATTTATACTATTGTGGAACAAGTGTTTGCATTAATTGTGCCAACTTTTGAATTAGCAATAGATGAATCTCTAGTGGCTTAAAATTTGGCTAAAGTAAACAACCAGTGAATCACACATTCCTCTAGGGTTTTTTGAAAGTAAACAACAACTTTTTTCCCAGTGTGAAATAGGACATTTCTATTTAAAAGATAGGCTTTCTGCTTCAGGCTGGAGACAGACTTAACTTTCCTAATGAAAAGTCCCATTTTTTTAGAATTCTGAAAAGATATATTTCTAAGTTTGAAGAAACTGTACTTTTAATGACTTGGAGAAGGGCTCCCCTTTCTGCTTGTACTTTGCTTTACTTTGGATTGGCTTGATTTTGAATGTGGAATCAGGCCAACTGTAGCAAAGGACAATTGTCACAGTCTCCTCAGCACGTCCACTGTTGTGCTGTCTTCTTTGTGCTGCTGTAATATGATGGTATGAACGATTAACCTTTCTTTCTAGCAGGGCACCTCAAAAACTAAAGCCAATTTTGAAGTACAGAACAGATAACTTCAAGAGATTTTGTAGGCCTTGTGTGAACTGAATGTTCTCAGTGTGCCAGGTTGTGGTTTGTTTTTTTTTTCCTAGCACTGCATTAGTCACATCATTTGGCAGCAGGATACTTATTAAACAGACTATTTTCATCAATTATCTGTTTGTTTTCCGCATGTGTCACAAAACTTAGTAGTTTTCTTCTGCGTGTTGCAATGAAACGAATGGTGTTCAGGTGAACAGAAACTATCCCTCTTTTGTTCCAATGAAAGATGGACTAAGGCTTGTGCTGAAAGCCACAGCAGTAAATGACCGTCACTTGCTTTGCTTCTGTCCATACAATTTTATTCTTTCCAGTTCAAGTTAGAGTGAGGATGTATTCTGTTTGTGACAGCCTTTCTTTGAATAATTATTTTAATGAAGAAAAAGACATGCTTTAGCATTAATGCCAAGGTATTATATGGAACAAATGGCACATTCAAAGTAAGTGCCCTTCCATAACTACATTTTTCTTATTCACATGTATTTATTAATGAAAACAAAATTAAATATTCTGAACGAAGTGTAACGCTCTTGCCCAGAAGAGCTCAGGTTCCTAAGAGAATATGTGTGTGAGTGAAGCCCTCTTTAAAGGCAGAGATCCTTTTGTAAAGCAATAAATTACTCAAAGCCCTTATTTTTAAAATTTTGTGCTTGACTAACCAACTGACATTTTTAAAGCATTTACAAAACAGCTTTTTTAGGGCTTGTGACATTCAAACCACTTGTGCTTTGCTGCTTAGCCATTATGCAATTATGCTTAACACAGGTCACACAACCAGGTAGGAAAGCATGTTAGCTGAGGAGGTGAACTGCATTGACACAGACTGGAGAGCTGACACTTGGGCTGATGTCAAATATTAAACCAGTGGGATAGGCAGAGTGAAATGCTTTATTAAGCACAGTCTTGGCACAGAAGAATGCAATCAACAAGTAGTTTAAATTTTTCTGGTAAACAGAAGTTATATGTAACAAAAAAAGGCTTTTCATAAATTGAACATTTCATTAACTTAAAGCCTAGATTAAATTGTAGGTGAGAGTGAAAGTTTATATGAAAAATTTAAAAAATTACAACAATGAAAAAATAAATTTATGGAAGAGAAAAGAAGCAGCTACACAAAAGCCTGAGCTGTACATATTAGAGCTAACTCTCTAGAGACTAACTAGGTGCTAACTAACGAGGAGGTGGATGGAACAACAGTCACTCAGAAGAGCATAAACTGTGCTAAGCACAGAAGATTGTAAAAGAAGATGCTGAAGATAGAGCCACGGTGGGAGAACGCATCACAACCAGCAGCCTCCAGTCTGAGGAGTGTGGACCTGAGGAGGAGTTCCAGGACTTGTCCCCACATTCAGCTGCTTCCCAGGAGGATGCCCAGTGGATAGGCCAAAGCAGCTTGAGGCAAGAGAGATTAGAGTGAGTGTAGAAACCAGAGGGGAAAGAGAACAGGTGCTGTTGGCAGAGTCAGGGAAAGGATTTTCTGCATCAGCTACATGCCAGTGGGTGCCTGTTCTAGTGGATCAGTGCAGCAGGGTCTTCCCCCGCTGGAGGTGCCTGATAAACTCCTATTTCAGCACAATTTCCTCTGCAAATAGGCAGGATTGAGTGGGGAAGGGTCCATTCATTCTGCTTCCTCTGTAGCTGATTCAATGAGCTATGATTTTTGAGTTCTTCTTTCTTTACAGCTGGATGAAATTCTAGAAGGCTGAGATAAAACAATATAGTATGAGCAGGTACTACTGTGGTGTGATTAGTTCTCACATTTCTGTATGTTTTCCTTTGCTCTGCAGCAACAGGAATGTGACATAAATATATCTGAGTTAGCTTAGCTGCTGGTAAATGGTTTAATTTCAATACTGTTATGTTGGTACAGTCACTTCTAGTCAAAGTGTTGGGTGTTAATGTTGCTGCTGTTGTGCAATAAGGAACAGTCCCACTTTAAAATGGTGAGGTGCCAGGGCTCATTTGTTCATTCCTGCAAACCTTTTCTGCTCTCAGTGAAGACATAAAGACATTCTTTGCTCTCTACAAGAGAAAAACAAAGATTTTTGGAAATCGATGTTTTGGAAATCGTTAAGAGAGAACTCCTGGGGGCTGAGATCTCAAGTCTTGTTGAATGACACTGAAACTATGAGTATGTCTGTTCTGATGGGTACTCTCTTTAGATATCCCTGATGATATCCAGTGAGTGGTCTGGCCTCACTGGTGCAGTGAACTCTGAGTGTGAGCTGTGTGTGGAACTGCTGGGGTGGGAAAGCAGCCCCTGCTACCAAAGTGTGAAGTGTGAACAGGGTCTGAAGCTTGGGATTTCTCCAGAGAAGTTTATGCTCTTCTCCCCAGACCAGAGTTTCACAAGGGCCAGCAGCATCTCTGCTGCCTCTGCCCAGTCTGAAAAGCCATGATGGTTGTTGTGTCTCTTCAGTGCTTGCTCAGGCTGATCTGGCTTATTTAATAGCTTATTTGATAGCTGTTTTATTCCTGCCAGCTTTTCCTGGCTATGCATGGCAAGTGACAGTGAGCCATGGAACAATTTTTTTTTCCCCAAGAAGGATATTTCCTTTACAATGATTAATCAGTTCTCTGCCTCTCATTTTACATTGGGATATAACATCAAGTGTCTTATCTCGTGTTTAAGAGGAGGCAAAGTCCTTACATAAACAATACACTGTTCTCTTAGCTTGAGTTTATAATCATTAAATGAAATGCAGCTAAGCTCTGGGATACCATGGGCAGCAGAAAGTTAGTCATTATTTCCTCATGCTTTTTGTATCTGTCTCTTCTGGTACTCACTAAAAAAGGACATCAGTTCCCCAGGAAGTACCACGCCAGATGCTACTTATTCTGAATGAGAACTGAAGGAACCATCATGAAGGGAAAATTCACATCATTGAAATGTGCAGAGAAACCAATTTGCAGTCATGTAGGGAAATACTGTTTTAGAATTGCTACTAGTGAAGTTTCACAGGGAAGCAGAATATGATGGTGAACTCCAAACATGAATATGTTTGTTTTCACAGGGTAAGGAATTAATATCTCAGGGTAGAATAATCTAATTCCAACTGGTGCTAAATGATGAGTCACTCCCTATCTGCTCTTTGCTTGAGAAGGTTAAGGGTCTTGCAGTGTTGTTAAATCATTTTGACCCAAGTGCTGTATGAGTTTCAAGGAGCTATTAAATTCAAAATCACCAACTTCTTAAAATTGTTTTCTTCTAATGTTATGTGCCTTTGCTTTCACCTCTGACCATAACTAGTTTCTGACTGGTATACTCTGAGCCTGGGGGAAAACCATACTTACAAAATGTTGTATACCTGAAGGTTAGGTTCATATATAAGTTTTACCTTAGGTATGGGTAAGGTGAATTTCCTTCTGAAAATGCCTGTTTCTCCCTCTTGAGAATAAAGATAGCCTAAGGTGACAAGCTTATACATAGACAACAAATTTCCAGATGCCTGTATTAGGTTAGGTGAATCCTAAAGAGAGCACCCACAGAGACTGACAGGTAGGATTGTAGACTGAGGTAAGAGTTTCCACTAAATAATCCAGTGCTTGATCCCTTGACATGCAGAATTGAAAAAGAAATTAAGAACTTATGCCTGTTTAAAATATATTTTACTGAAAATGCTGTAGGTCTATTTCAGTAAGCAGAAATACATTTTTTTGCCTGTGGAGGTCCTGTTCACTGGGGGATCTGAAGGGCATTCATGGTGAAGGCACTTTTGTGGCTCTCGGGTCTGCTCATTCGTCGTGCACCTTTGAGGAGCCCTGCAAAAAAGCTCTGTAGTGACTACATGGCCCATCTTTTCTTTCTAAAACAAGAAAAGATTTCTTAGCTGGTGTATTATTTTTTGTTTGCTTCAGGCATTCTGAAAATTCCATAACTATAAACTCAAGAAGAATTCGAGACCTATTTGTACTCTTGTTCAGAAAATTTTCTGTGGAGTAGTGCTCTAGCACACAATTGTAGAGTAATAGCTTTATTACAAATTGGTGAGGGCTTTTTGCTGCTGTTGTAGTTTTGGTGCCTTAATTTTTTAAAAAAAACTCATAACACACCTGTCCAACATTAAAATGTCCCTGTGAATATATAGGCACAGATAATATTGGATTTCTCAAGTTCATTTGAGTCCTAAAAAGGCTTCCTTGTATTTAATGGAGCAATGTAGCTTGGGATAGCATTCTCCTTTTCTGAGCAACTGGAAAAGACATGTGACAGGATGTTTGTAGATGTGAAGATACCTGCAACTAACAATGGAGGAATGCTGACCATAATGCATTTCTACCAGTCAATATAAATTTACCTGCATGCTATACAGTACATTTAAAGCTAGAAGTTCTCTTTCTCCTTCCCCTGTGAGCCTAGGAAATAAATTTAGTTAAAACGAACATTTCCCTGGTGAGAAGTCTGCACGATGGCTGTCAGAAAGGACATTTTAATTTATTGGTTATCAAGAAGCTGGCTGGCTCTAGAACTCCACCAAAGTGTTCTCTGCTGCAGTTGCTCCCTATACAAAGTAAACTCAAATCATCTTCAGTGCTGCTAGTAGCATTTTTATAGTAGCATTTTTATAGTTCTGGCTTCTGAGAGCAGGCACTGCTGAGTAGTCTCTGTTTTGCCATTTTTTCTTTGAGGAAAATGGAAAAATTCCCAGGCTATACATCTGTCTCTCTGATTTATAATTCTGAAGATAAGATTGACCAATGAAGCTACTGCAGGATGACATTCAGTTATGGAACGGGCATACTCTTTCTCATTATTTCTGTAAGATAGGCAATGCTGATTAGATCTAAAATTTTGCCTCTGGATAGCAGAAGATCACAAAGCTGTATGCTAGATGATGGACTCATGCTGTGGCCTGTCTGTAGAGCACACTCAGAACTGACAGAGGGAAGCTGGGGGGACCATGATACCCTGCATAGAGGAGGGTCAGCAGCACTCTAAAATTTTTCTCTACCATTCTCTTCCCTCTCATCCTTATTTGCTTCACTTTGTTCTGTTTCTAGGTAAAGCCCTTGATATTTGATAGCGATTTCTTCGTCAGGGAAAAACATACTGCAGTATTGGTAGTGCAATGCAGTGCACTAGATGAAACTACTAATATCATATGTATTTTACTTTATCTCACTTTAGAGCTTAAGCTTGCTTTATGATATTAAAAGGTTAGGAGGAATACTAACACCATGTCAGTGTTGGAAAACCTCTGGAGAGACATCATCCAATTAGTGCAGACTCTCTAGTAACTGTTGCTTTTTAAAATAGCACTGCTTTGAAAATCCTGTCCTTTGAAAATGAAGGAGACTAAAGGGCAACAGAGAAGGCCCACATAGATGTATCTCTCTTTCCCTCTGCTATCTGTCCCTCCATTTAGGATTATTTGTTTGTTGCTACTTTTATTGCTGGGTCTGGGCTGGAGACTCTAGTGGACTCTACTCAGTTTTCCAAGATGTTCGAGGGTTGAGGGCTAGCTGCTTGCAGGCAAAAAGTGACTCCTGATCTTTCTCAGGAAAGTTTCCAGAATCTGTTGCTTTATCTCAAGTTCAGAACAAATGGTCTTGGGTTCTTTCAGTGTTTTTTTGATTTTATGTTTTGACTTAGTCTCACTCCACCTACTGGGGAACTTCCTGGCCTTCTATGGATGGTCAAACCCTGCTCTGTCTATGTGAACCTTGCAAGTTTTAGCATCATCTTGTGTTCTGTATTGCCATAGCACTGGCATCTTGAACGTTTGGAGCATGGACCTGTGGTGGGTCCCCAGGCTCAGGAGCAGGGGCAGCAGCAAGAGAGTAGCTTAGCAATAAAGGAGCAAACAGTTGGCTTTTGTAATTTTCACCTTGGTTCACTATTTGCATCATTACCATAAACAGGCAGAGTTTTGTGCACAGGCAGCTGTTTAACCCAAAAGCCAAACTTGCTTTAGTTTGCGGGAGCAGGATTTCACCAGACATGGTTTATTTAAGGAACATGAGGAAATGTGCCCAGCCACAGGCCATGTTACCCACTCTGACCTGCTGCATTGCCACGTGGGGTGCAGCCAATGTAAGGTGCTCACACAGGGTGCAGCAGAGTCCCAGAGCAGCTGGAAACACCAGGTCCAGCTAACCTGAGGCAGTTTGCTCCCTCCTAGGGCTCCTGCAGGTCATGCGGTGCTGTGGTGACATGGCACCTCAAGGGCAGCTGGAGTCTCCTCTGCCTGGGAGCAGAAGATGCCTGGAGTAAAGCTGTGCACAAATATCCTGGCTTTTGTAATGCAAACTGCAATCTGGGGTGTTTCTTGCATGGTCTTGTTCTTGTGCTTTTTGTGGGGAAGCTGTTGGTTTAAAAGATAAGCACCAGAAGGAAAGGAGAGGGTCATGGGGTGGGCCATGAGGGCATCAGCACTGACAGAAGCTTGTGAAATTTCATGTTTTCAGTGCTCTTCTATTTCTCTTGTTCCTATTTTATGCTGCACCTTTCTGATTAAATTCTTTCTAATAATGTATTTCCCTCAGCCTGTGTTTAGTTGTTGTCACTCCTAAGATCAGCAGTAGCAAGGGGTTGTAGTCTTGGTAGTTGGAAGGCTGTTTAGTGCTGTGTGTTTGGTTTTTGTTTTGTTGGTTTGGGTTTTTTAACAGCTGCATGATTCTGTCCCCCTTTGTGCCAAGTAATTACTCCTGAGCTCTGCAAAGTTCTGTCTTTGCACTAATAACTCAGGGATATGCAGATAGCTGTTGCTGTTTCTCCTACCATTCTTTCTTGATACCAGGATATGATCACCAAGGGGAGTCTAGGCCTGTCAGCACACCCACCCACTCGGACCCACCCAAACACACACACCCACCAGCCCCTGAAACCAAACCAGAGCCCTCCCAACTGAGTTGTCAGTGACATGCAAACTCTGTCATGACTATCCTGAAGGGAGAACATCTGCTGTTGTCCCTTCACCAGATAACTCCTCCTTACAGCTTTGCTTTCCTCTTGGGCATGCAATCACATAGTGTCCTTGTTTCCTGATGTTCTGTATGGTACATCCTCAGGGTTTTGCAAAGATCTGTACCTTCATCAATCTGTTTTTTCTTATGGTGTTTCTGTATCCATTTACCATCTTTCCTCATGTTCTGTTTTACTCAGTACTCTTGCTTTTTTCTCTCTGCTACATGACCACCCTATTTTGTGCTGTCTCATAGTTCAGACATGAGGTCTGATGGGCATTTCCCATCTCCTTATTTCCCTGCACCTTTTTGTTTTCTCTGCAGACTTTTGCAGACTCACTTTGGTTAATTGTGCTTGTGTTTGGCAAGAGCTGCTGGCACAGGCTCTAACACAGCTTCTCGAAGATTCACAGCTTCTTGAAGAAGCTTACATTCCCTGGCTGCTTTGTGCTTTTAACTAATCTATCACCTCCTTCACCTCAGAAGAATAGAGCTTGTCGGGAAGAACAAAAATCCATGATTTCTTGAGGGATACATCACATCTTGCGTAACAGAATTATGAAAAGGTTTGCTTGGTCTTTGCTAATGTTAACCTAGATTTTGAATGGAGCCTGATGTTTATTGATTATTCAAATCCTTATGCTTGCCTGTTGTATGAACTTGCTCAGCATCCCTCTGTCTCAACATACATTTCTAAATAACATTAATAGTTATCTTTAACAGAATTGTATCAAAAATTCTATGTAAAAAATTGTATAAACAGGTATTTTTCATTGGTTTTCATCAAGTTATATTTTGCCAGCTTTCTTGCTTTGGTTTCTGAGGTTTTGTTTTTTTGTTTGTTTCAAAAAAATAAATGCAAAGAGTCTTTTTCCAGGGTGGAAATCTGAGAGGTGAGGTCAGTCCTTCCAGGATTAAGTTCTTATAAGCAGACTCAGTTATGGAAGGAGAAGTATTGCCATCCATTCTTGCAAAGAGCAATGTAAGATGTAGAGGATTTGCTTTTGCCTGGAAGCATGTATTTTAAAACAAACAAAATCTGCAATTGATAATTTGCTTCCAACATAAGCAGTGCCATTTTTGGTACTACACCTGCTCTCAGTGCTGCCAAAAATGCTGTAAATTAAACATCTTAGAGAACAACCTGCTATAATGAAAAAAATAATCAATGTTGACTAATAATCTATGCTGCTTATAACTTTGATCAAATTCCCAATTAAAAATATGTTAGTAAATACTTTCCCACTTTTTTCTTACAGAATACCATCAGGATTTAACTTTTTGTGAAATACTGTATTGTCATTAGAATGATTCTACTTTCCTTTCCAATGTCACTGAGAGGCTCAGAAGTTTTCTCTTTAGCAATAGCAAAAATGAAATCTCTTCTAGGTCCTCTGAATTACATCTATATGGACAACTTCAACAGTTGGTTTGAATTTAAAAATAAATTGTGAGACTGTTCAGGGGCAGAGCCATTTGTGGAGTAATTTAATATGTTTTGTTATGCATTTTATGAGCTTTGTGTGTGTGCTGTAGGACATCCAGCATTAACAGCATTGAGTTCCTGGGGGCAGTAGTAACGTACAAATAATTTTGTGCCAGTATCCTTTGTGTTCATCTGTGTTTGTGGTGAATGGGAGATTGATTAGTCTAAACCTTTCCACTGAGTTTTTGAGTTTTGCCATAGATTTAAATGCAGGTAGGTTTGGACCCCATCACAAGTTGTCTCCTTCCCACATTCCTGGCAAGACAACACGTGCTTACTCTTCTGTAAGTCATTGGCCACATGCATAGGAAGAAAGTATTCAGAATACAAAACTATTTAGAAAAGCTTATTTGATCAACCATGCTCAGCAAAAGTTTTCTGTGCTTCACTGGAAAAAAAATTGAATCACATCTAGTTCCAATTTGGAAAAGGGGCTGTTAGATAATACATAGCCTTTACCTGGCAAATATCCAAGCTGAGATCAATCTGAGTCACTGTCTAGCAAGTCTTAGTGTCTAAAAGTTTGTCAGACATTAAGGAATATTTTAGAAATTAATCTCTCATGCTTGTCACTTAATACTGCTATCTTCCTAGATGTTTCTCTGCAAACAAGAGGTTTATCTCAGTAATAATAATATAGTGTAATTAACTGGATGAGTTTATTAATTAGCATTATAAAGCTTTTAAATTCAATGTAATTGTGAAAGGCCTCTCAAGGTCTAGCCTTGCTGGAGATTGTTGTGTTTTCATACATCAATCTAAACAGATAAGAGGCTGCAAAAAGATTAGAGCAACTGGTGCCTCTCTATTTCATCACTTTACAATCCTGTGATTTGAGTCATCAGCTTTATCTGCATTAACAGGTGGATTTAATCCTGAGTTTTACCTTTTAGCACTCAGTTTTTGTAGATTTGGGAAGGCAGTCCTATATGGCCCAAATCCTGAGTCTTCATCAGACTGACCATGTGTTCCAAACTGTACATAACGTTTCAGACCACCCCATGGGTATCGGTGGTGCTACAAAGAGCCTTCCACTCTTCCTGTAGTTGGTTTCACATTTGTGAACTCTTTTTCCCTGGACTCTATTTGCTGTTGGACAATTTCTGACTGTGAGAGGACAGTAAAGCTCTGCTGGCCTGTTCCCTAATCCATTCAAACAGGTTTCTCACCCAAAGGATTACCTGATCTGATCCCCCTCAGCTACCCAACCCTTAGGCTTGTGCTGTTCCCTACCTCTACTCGGCCATGCAAGAAGACAGGGCATCAAAACATCTACTATTTAAGCTTGGCCTTGGGGCTGCCCTCAGTCTAACTTTTACTCTACCAGCATAGAGTAAAAGGATATTTTCCTCCTTGGAGTGGCCTTAGCTTCACTCTATTTCTACACAGAGAAGTGACACAGGACAGCTAGGACCATTACTCCAGCAGTAGTTAAGAACTGTCCAGAATTTATGTGAGGCCTCAAGGGAGAATGTGAAGTTTGAGCTCCTTGTGTGGTGGGCCTGTGTGATGTCATTCTTCTCTCTATATCTCTTGTTTGATGCTTTGACTTAAATTTGATCAACAACTTTCCTGCAGGCACTTTTAACCTTCTATTGAATTGGAAAATGGGGAAAAAAGGAGGGTATCTTGGGTTATCTGCCAGCATAGTCCACTTTGTTTGGAAAAAAAGCTTAAACTCTCCCTGTTTATTTGATGAGTCACGTTTCTTGTTAAATGTTGACAACTAATCCTAGAAATAGTAGTTATTAATATCTGGTTATTTGGATGGTTATGTTTACATGTGTCAAAAAGGTGTTGTTCATATCTGGAGATATGAACAGTGAAAAAGGACAGTACATGGCACTGCTGAAAATGGCTCTAATGGGGAGAATGGTATCAATTACTGCCTGGCAATCCCAATACTGGAAATTGTAGAGAACTGTACGTTGGCACACTGAGGGTTCAGGCCAGCAGTAGAGGCAAGGCTGTCCTTGTACCAGGCATGCAGGTGTTGGGGTGTGTGTAAGCTCAGCACAGCCCTGTGCCATTGAAGGTACCTGCACACTCTGCTCTGTGTTGCTGCCTGCACTCACTTGTTTTCAAGGTGAGAGGGTGCTGCCCCCCTGCAAACCCCATCTCTCCTGCCACTTTGTGTTTGGGACTTGTTACTGTCCTAACAGTAGAGGGTAAGGAGAAACCTCAGGCTGGTGTGGGTGAGCTGCATGTTGTGGAAGGATGGTGAGTGGAACCCCTGTGTACCCTGAATTCCTTTGCCTGCCACTGCAGTCACCCCTGGGGCTTGCAGCTTTACCTGGTCCTCTAAGTTGTGGCTTGGCTGTTGCAGAAAGATATCGGTGGTGGTCACTGTCTGAACCTCAGCAGGGACTGTTCTGTAAGCAGCTGCCTATTTCTCCCCAAAGGATATTGCCTGTGCAGTGGGTGCAGCTGGCATCCAGAAGAAGGCATGAATGCAGGTTTGCTTCTTATAAGACTATATAACAAACTCCATTCATAATGCTTGCATATTAAACCCACCCGGGTTTAATATGTTCTTTTCCTCTTGATGGGCTTTCATTTTGCTACTGCTTTATGGCTATGGAGAAAATACTGTTTTGCCTGACCCATCAGTGCAAAAGCACTATGGGAAAAGGTTTAAAATTCCAATAATATTGGAAATCTAGCCATGAACTCAGTTCTGCAGAAAAGAAGTCCAGACAATTATTCATGGAGGGTGATCTAAACTTGACCACTATTAGTATTTTAGACTGGTGTTTCAGGAATAAAGCAGTTAGTGAAATTCACATGCCCCGTGTCTTCAGGCATCTTGATTGAAGCAACCCCTGTGAACAGTCCTTTTTCTGTGGCTATCTCTGTTTGAGGTTTGCATTCCCACAGGGGATGGATCTATGCAGCACACCATAAGAAATAATTTCATGCACCACTGCAGTCTCTTGAAACTAATTTAACGTCCTATTTTGTTGCAGCCCTTCTTTGTGGTAACAGGCACAGCTTACAGTCCCTCTCACATGCTGGCCACCTTCTTCCTGTTTTCTTTGCCTTTTTTTTTTGTTTTTTGTTTTAGTGCTTAGCATTTAACTGTTTATATTAGCAGTGCTGCTAATTAATGAGGTCTAGTCTAAATAGGTAATCATTATCTTTTTCCAGGTGGTTAATGGGGGCTCCTATTAGAATCAGCAAGGACTATCCAAGAGTGTTTGTTTACACACATGAAGTTGTCCTCTGGGGTGCTCTAAAAAGAGTGCAAAATGACATTTTTGAGTGTCTAACCAAAGCCTGTTTTACATAGGTTAGTCTTCAAATAATGCAAAATAATTCAAAGGGTCAGTATTTCTGGGGCACACCTAGTTTATTTGTATTCTGTGAACTAACTAAAAATATCACCACAAGCTCTACATCTGTGTATCTAAAATTAATCTTAATTGTTACTCCTGTATTAATTAAGTTGTTGCTAGCAATGTTTGTTCACCCAAAATTTTTTTCCCTTATCTCACATATTTTTATCTTGTCTCTTTTTGGGGTCTCACACAGAGATTTTCAGAATTCTCTGCAGTGGGAGTCTGCTGACTTCTCTTCAAATGTGTGCTGCTAATCACTTTGGGATGGATTAAAAGGAATGCTTAAGTGAGGCTTCAGCAGTAGGTACTTGACTCCAAAACTAAGTTGCTAAAAATCCTTCAGCTAATACTAATCTTGGAGGCACATAGGGGGCCTGGGTGTGAGACAAAGCACCCTTTTCCTAGGTTTGGAGCAGGGTTTTTTTACCAAGGAGCTGTACCTGAAAATTTGTTTTCAAGAAACAGGTTTTCTAAAGGGAGAATTCATGACCTGGGTTCCCTACAGTGGATTCTCCTACTTTTGGAAAAATCATGGCCTCAAGTTGTACATCAGAGTTAAAATATGGTTCTCAGAAGCCTGGTGTGGTGGTTGCGATGAGAAATGAGACCACTTAAGCATTATAACATCTTCTTGGGGGCCCCTTCCACAGACTTGCAAATGTACCTGGGATGTGGGGTGCTGCAGAGATGTCTCCGTGACAGGCACAGCTTGCTGTGGCTCGGTGGTGGCCAGGCTGGGTGTCCAGCTGTGCCCCTCTGGGCTGCTGAGCTCCCAAGGTTGATTTGGGCCCATGGATGCTGACTGGGCCACCCTAACCCAACAATTAATCCCACAGAGCAGAATTTACCACATGTTTTTATCTGAGGTAATGTATATGCTGAAGATTGATAGAAGCTTGTGGATGGAGGGTTGTTTGCTCAAAACATTCAAAAGCCAACCAAACCTGCTTCATTTTGGCTGAGATCAATACTGTGAGTGTAAGGTCAATTATATGAGCTGGAAAATGGGGTGAGAAGAAAATATTGGTTTGTTAATCCATGTGTTAACAGTGTTTTTAAGTCTTTGTGGTCAGCTCTCATCTTCAGGTAGTTTGTTCCTTTTATAAAACTTTTGTTCAGCTGTGGGAGATGACATAGAATATAATAGGAAAAGAGCTAACAATTCATCATCTCTTAGTGGATTTCATAGTGTAGTATTAGAGTCATAGCACTTCCCACAAAGGAAAAAATGTCCAAGATCAAAATAAAATGGGTGAAGAGTACTTAATAAATTCTGCACTATTCACGAATGGCTCAGCTGTATTGTTACCTTAAGTTTTAGTATAAGGAAAATGCCAGGATGTAACTTGTGTAAGGAATTGGCAAAGTGTTGCCATTGCTTCATCTTTAAGTCTAATGAGGAACTTTTTCGTACTCGAAGGAGTGGCCAGTTCACTATTTTTCTCCGTCACTAGAGGGCTCAGATCACTTTCAGAATGTTGTACATCTGAGCCAACTTTGGTGTTTGAACAGTCCTTCCTGTTAGTGTAACTCCGGTACAGGGGAGAGGCATTTCAGTTCCTGACGTGCTGAAGCGTTGCTACACTTCTGAATTGCCTTTCTCCTGCTATTAGGAAGTCCTGAACAAGCAGCTGAGAACATGACTGTGTTCTGCCCTGTGGCATTTCTGTGTTCATATATTTTGGAATTTGCCATGATCTCTTTAAATCTCTTGCATTTTGAAGGGATATCTGAGGTGTCTTCAAAAATATATTTTAGAGCTAGCAGATGTGTAAGCATATCAGAATATTTAAATCTCTAAACAGCACTAAATTTATGCAGTTCAGTCAAGATAAGTAAACATTTCTATACTGAGAGGGTAATCTCGAATTGAAACAGGCTTCCTAGAGAGGTGGTTGTTTCTCCAAGCCTGTCAGTGTTTAAGAGGCATTTGGACCATGCTTTAACTTTTGGTCAGCCCTGAACTGGTCAGACTGGATGATCACCAGAGGTCTCTTCCATCTGCAACAGTCTGTTCTATTCTGAAATGTGAGATGCCACCCTGGCACATGACAGAACAAGCCATTAGTGATGAGACAGGTTTTCACAGGTCCACCAGAGTGTTGTGTTGAGAGACTTTACTCAGAAACACAACATTGCCCCTTCACCTGCAGCATGTGCTGGGCCCTTCTGAGAGGTTAAATAAGCTGCCAAATGACCAAGGGGGAGAAGAAAATAAGAGGGGACTGATTCTAGCTCAGCTTCCATGAAGACAACTAAAAATACCTTACTCTCGAAATGGGAATACGAATGAGCTCTCAGGAAATGTATCACAGATATGCTTCAGGCCCCTTCTCTTGGAGTCCTAGTGCTGGGAAAAGAAAGGAAGGGATAATTGACACAAATTCCTTTGACAGCTTCTTTATATGAATTCTCAGACTGTGGCTATGATATTAATGAAGTAATGAATGGAGCATGGGAGGTTGTGTGACTGCTCCAGACTTTATTCAGGCTCTCTTAAACCATGACTTTCAGAGTCTGCACACAAGCCTGGCTTGTGGGAGTTTCTACTGAATGTGTAGGCTTACATAGCCTACTCTCTAGCTAAACAAATTCCTAAAGAAGCCTAAAATCTTGATGGTTGCATCACTTTCAAACCTCTCATGTTCTTAGTCATTGAATCTAAAAGAAATTGAATGAATCTGTGACTGTTATAAATATCTTTAGTGCTTCATATAATTTGAGTAACAATTAAATGTATCATAAATGATACCTAGGTATTCTGTTGTGTGGCTGAATTAAATTGATCATTTTGTATTTGTCTCATGTCAGTTCCTGGCTTATTTCACATCTGGAGTATTGTTAAACCCAAGTTAAAATTATTTTTATTTTTCATAATAATCTAAGTGGCAAGAAAGCATGAAGTATTTTGGGGATATATTGGAGGAAAACGAAGCTGTGCTGTTAACCAAAAAGACCAAAATGCAAGCAGTGCTCTGTCATGTCAGTGGTGAAGCTGGTCTAAAATTGCAAGTGAGGAATGTTTCCAAGCTTGGAGTGATTGCCAGTTGTAGCACTAGCAAGTGAAAAGAAAATTTATTTATCATTGCCATTGCTTTGTTGTGAGCTTTCAAGTAGCTAAAGTGCAGCCTCTCTGAGCTCATATTTAGCTACAGGAGGTGTGCTAGTGTGGCAAAGGCTGGTTCTGACAGTGTGTCATCCCCAAAGCACACAGCACATTTCCAGGTAAAATTGCAAAAAAACCTATCTGCCCATGGATCAGAGTTTGAAGGTGCATATTTTGCAGTCCTGTACTACTGTCACATTCTGTCTCTTGGAGAAATTGTGGTGGCCATTTCATTTTGTTGTACAAAAGATGCAGATGGGTGTTATTTTTGTCCTATACACTGGATTCTGGAAGGCCCAGAACAAGAACAAGTTCCTAGTAATAGCTGGCCAGTACCTTGCCATTAATTAATTTGGAGTTACAACATGATTTTTTGAGAATATTACCCTACAGTTCCAGACTTTTTAGTTGTTCTTGGTGTTTTCTAGAACATCATGCAGTTTCAGTTATCCATTTTCTCTGATAACATGAGTAAATGGATTACAAGGGTTTTCCATCACTGTAGATCTTCACAAAACATATTTCATCTTGGTTTTGATATAGGAGTGCTTAACAAAAGTACAGGTATCTGTATTTTCCTCTAAGTCTAACAAAGAGAACTTCCTTTGCAGAGTCAGAGAAGCTGTGTCTTAAATTGTTTTTCTGTCATTCCATGGTTAGGGATGTGTTGTCAATGATTTTGTGGCTCATTCTCCACAATGGACAACTTCTGCTCCAGGTGAGGATGAGGCACTCATTGTAGGAGGCTTCACAGCCTGAGCAGTTTTTAACTCTGTCATGATGCTTTTTGTTTTGCCTTTGCTCTTTCAGTTAAAGTCACTGAGACATGTCTTAAGATTTGTCTTGTTTTCTGCACAAATTAAGATGATGGGTTTTTCTGAAGTTGTACTTTTTATTAAAATGACGGTAAAGTAGGGAAGATTTTGTTCAATGATTTTATATTATGATGCACAGGCAATTGTACATTGAGACACTGGATAATTTTGTCTGCTGCTAAGGCTGGAATTGAGATGTTGAGAATAGTCCTTCCTTGCACCCTCCTACTAGCTGTTATTCATAGCAGGAAGCAGCACAGAAGATTTTTTTAAAATTTGCTATCACTCAGGTGCTGATTCAGACTACTGCTTATTCCAGCAACAAATTTTTATTGGCATTTTTGTAATTCTCATAAAGTTGCTATCATACCATCTATCTGTAGTTAAGAGTCTTGTTTTGTATTTCTGAATATAATCACCCTGTCCTGATTTGAATAAATTATGCTAGAGGGTTCAGACAAGAGCCAAAGCTGGCTAAAGACTTCTGAATGCAGATAAATTAATTTTGTTGAACCAAAGAGTGGAGGGATGGATCTCTGACTCAGATCCCCTCTCTGCTGACAAACTGTGAGCTTGCAGCTGGGAAAGTGCTATGAGAGGGAAAAACAAAGGCCAAAGTCATCATGTCCCTGGATCCTTGCCAGAATTTGTGAGGATAATCTACCTGAGATAATGTCAAAGCTTTACCTCAAAAAGTGAGAGAAGAAGAAGGATTGCTAGAAGAGGAAACTTCAAGAGTATCAGCATGGTCATGTATGATGCAAATATTGGACAGAGCAGTGGGAGCAGAGTGGTGTTTCTGCGACCTGAGTAAGAGTGTCATTCATCTTGATTAGAACAAATGCAGAAAAATGCCAATGAGGGCTAGAAATAGGCAAGAAGTGTATTAGGAAATGAAGTGGGAGACCCAATTATAGTTGAAGATTAGGTGCTTTAAAATGGGAATGACTGAATCGTGCTAGTGTTCTAGGAGGAGAGACTAGAAACTGCCAAAAACAGCTGAAAGGAACTGCAAGGAAAGAGCAAACAAGGGATAGAAAATTGAAGTTGCTATGAGCTTAGTAAGCATTCTCTGGAGAGGGCTAGGAGGACTGACTGAGGGGAAGAGAAGTGGCAAGCTCAGAGGTGAGATGGCATGCGTATAGGTTGACAGGGAGGGAAAGACAGGAGATTCTTTGTGAAGAAATGGCACCACAGGTAACTTACCTGAATGGCTGACATGTATACGTGTCTTGTACTCTTCCACCACACTCCTCAGTTGTTCCCAAAATCTGCACTCTTTTGTAACACTTCCTGTGTTATATTATGTTCCTATTAAATGACTTTCAATGATGTAATGGATGGTCTCTATATTTTTCCTTCTCTTGGCCCAATTTGATGAAAAAACAAAGCCCCAGTTTTGCTGTCATTTGATCAGGAAGAAAGAGCAGAGGACATGTCTTGTGCTGGTGACATTTTTGTACTCAGGAGACTTTGTCCTCTCTAATGATGCATCAGAGTGTCATGCCCCAGTCTGCTCTGATGAGACATATGCAAACAAGTGCCAGGAACAGGGCAGGATGTCATAGAACATCAGAAGAATGACAATTATACATTTTTAAATTTTGTATTTGATGGTGTTCTTACATGAAAAGTAAGGGAATTATTTTGGGTTTGATTAAGACAGCATTTCTCATACCTATGTCTGCTACTGATGGTTCTGCCACCAGTACCCTTTCCCTGCTGCCACTTCTCCTGCCTGGAGCATTCATTGCCAAGCTCCTGCTCCAGTCTCTTTCTGCTGCTGACAGCAGATAGTGGCACAAGGTTCCTGCTTCTGTTTCTACCTTCATCCACTAAATATGTTTTCTGTTTTCTACTAGAATGAATGAGCAGGGGGGTTGATCCAGTTTGGGTGTGAGTTGCTTACTCTGTTGTACCATAAACCATCTGTAGGTTCTCAGTGTTTGCTCACAAAATGCAGTCTGTCATTCTGTGGGCATTTAGATGTTACTTTCCTTCAGGTGAAAAGTACTTAGTAGCTATGTGGACTCTCCTGCTTAGCTGCAGTACAGACTAATTATAGCCTTGCCTCACCTGAGAGTGCTTAACCACAGGCTGAAGGGCACTAAATTGAAAATCATTATGTAAATAGGCTCTTACTACCTTCTCCCACCCTGGAAAGTGACTGAAAAATTTCTATGAAAGCAGCATTTTGATAAAAAGCTTTGACTATTAGGTTAATATATTTTTTTCCATAAAAGAATAATTTATCAAGAAAAACTACAATTCTGGGTTCAGAAACTCTGCTCAGAAGAGCTGTAGTTTGTACCTGCCTGATATCCTCATTCTCCCCTAGCCTGGGTTCTCTGTGGTGTTTGGTTCTTTGCTGTGCACCACAAGGTACCCAGTGAGCTGGAGCTGTATCATCTGTCAGTAGGGAGTGAGAGGCACTGAGAGGCCTTTTTGAAATTTCCAATTTTATCTCTCCTGTTGATGTATTTCAGGTCTCATCCCAAGTATGGACCAATGCCTCTAGTTCCTGCTCTAAGCAGGATGTACTAATGCCATGTTCAACACAGTCTTCTGTCCAGGTAGGACTGGAGTATTTCTGGTGTTCAGTGACAAACCAGTCTTGGCAGGTAGTTTAACCTCCCCCCAAACACAAGTGAAAAGATGCCTCTCATCCTTTTCTGACTCAAGAGGAGTGAGTTTGTCTAATGAACCACTTATACCATTTTCTGTAGCACTTTTATTTTTCTTAAACATCTAACATCCAAATTTATTTATTTATTTATTTAGTCTGTGGGGTCCAGTGAAGCTTGGAGCTGTGTGTGTGGGTGTTTCCCTGAAGGAGCTGCCCGTGAAATAGATACAGCTGAGCTGACTGCAGCACTTCTTTCTGGAGCATAACTGTCAAGAGGATGAATGGATAGTATGGTAAGGATGCAGTTTAGATTAAGGAAGAAAACAGCCCTCTGTTTGTGATCAATCTAGAATTGAAAGTGTCAGTCACAGAGTACACCATGTTAATCCATGGTTGCACAACTGCAGCACCTTCTGATTAGTCATGGTGTGGAACAGGCTTCTAAAGCAAATTCCAGGGCAGCTCTATTAAAATGAGGGCCTTAGGAACCTAAGATGAAGCTGATTGCTCTGAGCTGTACAGTGTAAACCTGAGCATGTGTACTAGGCTTGAAAAGGAATTAATTTGCATGAAAAAAGGTATCTGTGTCCACATCTAATAAAGATCTCTTTTCCCAAGAATTTTCAGAGCTGCAAAATTCTCAGGTCAAGCCATGCTTGAACCTAACTCTGCTCAAAAATGATGCTCAGGCTAGTAAAGGCAGCAAAACCACCTTGCAAATAGGCATTCATTAGTACCAAGTTTCTGCATAGTGCAATTTATCTAAACTGAGTGTCCATTGTGGGAGAGTTGTGTGTTCTCTTGTTTCATTTCAGCTGAATATTGAATAGATGCCATTACTGATTACTAATATGTAATAACTACCATGAGTGTCTAATCCCCTGAAACCACTGGCCACTTGGTGTGGCCAATTATTTGGCTACAAACGCTTTTTGTTTTCCATTTGTATTTTATCATTAAATTGCTTTATTCCCTTCAACCTCACTGTTTTTTTAATCTCCTGTTAATCATTATTTGGAATGAGGTTTAGCCCTTAAGCAAACAGTGCCCCAAATCTATCTTGCTTCTTTATGTGTAGTAGTGACCTTGTGTTGAACAGAAAAGAAAAAAAAAAAATTAGCTATCTCTCTGGATTTATAATAAAGATTTTCTTAATTATATTTGAAAATTGCAGTTGAAAAAGAATCTTAACATTTATTCATATTCTAAATCAACAGATTCTATATTTGAAGGACCCGAGATTCTATAAAGTCCTGATCTTCTGAAAGCCTAGTGGAAACCTTTATTTAAAAATAAAATAAAGTCCAGATCTCATTTTCTGAGAGAGATCTAGGCATCAATTATGCTTTTAATGGAATCAAGTTTGTAAGCATCACTTTTCAAACTGGGAGTTGGCACATAGGGCAGTGATGTATCTGGAAAATTTGACTCCCAAAATCATGTGACAAAACCATAGTCTCCACCCTGGAGCTGTTTGAATTGGCCTACAGAACAGCAACAGGAGTAAAGGAAAGCTATCAGGGAGCTGTCTGCGGTACACTTAGGAAATCAGGCAGCTCTGCAGTGTCCCCCTGGCCTGGGGAGTTGTTTTGTTTCCAGAGATGTGGTTGTGAGGGTGAGGAGGTATCAGGGTTGTCCAGGGTCCTTTGGAGAAGGCCAGCACAGGCATGTGGGCACTGGCTTTGCAGGTTGCACTGACCTGGTAACTCTCTGCACCACTAATGCCTTAGTCAGTAGCATGGCATTTTCTTCTCTGAACTGAACAGGATTTGTAAGCCCTTAATGTTTACATTTTTTGTCTAAAATTAATGAGCATCCACCCCCTTAAAAATATCATTAAAGTTTGGTTTTGGCAGGTTGCCTCCCAGAGTCTTGACAGCACTTTGGGTGCTGATGATCGGATCGGAGTGTCTTCTCATTCCCTCCTCCTTCCCCATCTGTTTGTATCCACCTCTTGTGTTACAGAAATAAACTGTTTGGGGTGAGAACTGGTTTTTCTCTTTTTGCTTGGTGCAATGCTCTCTGGTGCACAACTTCTCTGCAGTATGATTTAGCCTCTGCTGGCTGCTGCTACACCATCTCCTCAGCCAAGGCAGCTCCTTGAGCAGCAGGCTGCAGCAGCACATGGCAGTGCGAGTGATGGCCATGCTCACCTGTCTGCAACCTGCATCTCACACCACCCACTCATAGCAATGGCTCTGGCAACTTGCCTCAAGTCCGAGGCTGAAGCAGAGGGAGTATTGAGAAGGTGAAAGAAGGTATGGAAGATCAGTCTGTGGATCTTGTAGGGGAAAAATGAAGTCTGGTCCCTCCTCTTCAGTACAATCTGCACTGCTGCCAAATCTTGAAGTGGGGAGTGATGGGAAGCATGTGCACAGTAAAGATGAAAATGTAGCTGTATTTTAAGAAATTCTAAGATACTTTATAAAGTGCTGCTGTCTACTGATTTACCGTGATCTGTGATAATAGAAGGAACAAAGGAAGGAAACTGGAGGCTCAAACAGCCAACACTAGCAAATGCTGTATTTAATGTGCCTTTGAATATGTTAAAGTTAAGATTCATTAATCAGAGCTTTAGGGGTTGCAGCCATCAATTAAAAATGCTTCTTTTAAACAAACAAGAAGTAATAGAGCCGAATGCAAGTAAGATAAAATACAAATCAGTGGTTCTTCAGTAGCCCTTTATTAAGCATTTGTCTGTAAGCAATTTTACAGCAGTCTGCATAGTCAAGTCTGTACAGTAGACTTTAAGAAATTAGGGAGATTGTTGTTGTTTGGGAATATCAAAGAACTTTTGTAGTCATTATATAGCTTTGGTGAAAAAATCATTAATCGTCTTAAAAACAACTGGGGGCAGATAACATAATGAAGTACTCCTAGGATGTGTTTCTGTTTAATCAGCCAGCAGTTATAAGTAAAAGGCAAAAATGGTGCTTCTATCTAGTTTTGTTTAAAAGAACAGGAATAAAGAAAGAATTATCAGGATGTGAAATGCATTAACTCATGGCAAGAAAGTTCCTTTCATCTCGAGTTTGGCTGCTGACTGTCAATAACTGAGATTAATGCTACAGGAAACAAAGCAGAAATGTTAAATATAATGACATTTAAAGAAGAGCAATGACTAGTTTATTAAAAGGAAAGTGATTTGAACTCTGTGAGGTTTGCAAATGGAGTTTCAGAAGCATTTTAAGATACTTTTGACTCATCTAAATCACCACAGGACTAAATTAAAACATATCCTGTAAATGAAATCTGATCTCTGTATTATCTTCTCTAATGGAATAACATACTCATAATTTTTATAAAGGACTCAAATGTCCTGATTGTGAAATTCTGTATCCACAAAAATTGCTACATTAACAACTTTCCTGTGTGAATACACTGAAATAGATGCTGCTTTAGCAATGCATGTTCCATTAAGAAATAAATTGAGTTGTGTGTTTCTTTAGCTTTCTTTTCTGTCCTATAGCTTTCTCCATTTAATTGCAGCTCTGACAATGCTCAGTGCTGCTGCTCACTGGGAAGTACAGAGCCAGGCTGAGAGCAGGCAGAGTGTGTAACAGTTCAGTTCAGCCCCTGTTTTGGTCAGTTGTGTGTCATTAGTATGGGCCGCTCTTCACTCCAGTGAATTACATTCTTACAAGTTCAGCAAAAATTATCTTTATTAATTCTAAGGCTCATTACCTTAGGAAAACTGGCCAAAATTGTCTCATGGTGCAGCAGCTTTAGCAAAGACATACTCAAATCCCCTCTTAGTGGGAGGGATAGAAGGAATTTCACCTTGAAGATCCTGGTTGCCAGAGGTGTTGATTAGAGCCTATGGATGATGATTTCTGAAGTTCAGGGTGCTCCAGCAGTTGAATTTATGCTACTTTATAAGTTTCTGTGGAACTCTAAGGATGGAAGGACCCACCTGTGCAGAGAAGGTGACTGTAGAGGAACCTTTAGCACCTTAGCACCACTAAGATGGTGCTTGTGAAATGGATGACTAAGGTCTAAGGGAGTACAGTGGTCTTTACCACAGGCCTGCTCCTGCAGCTTTCCCCTTCTTGCTTGAATGTTGGATTTACTCCACTAATTCCTTCTCCACTGGTGTTACCAGCTTCTGTCACGAGCTCAACTGTGCGTGTCAGTCTCTTTGATGTGCACCTGATTCTTCTAATGAATTACTCCAAGGCTAGATAATCCTCGTGATCATCTTGCCTGTCCTTCCACATAGCAGAACATACAGCTTTCCTGAAATGATTCAGTGATGAGGGAGGCATTTCTCTATAATGTTAATTTAATTGGGTGTAATAAATACTATTTTAGTCCACTGACATTACAGAAGAATGCCCACCCTAACCTACAATTAACTGGAACCAATAAACACATTTTGGATTGGAAAGTTAAAACAGATTCTAATAGGCTTTTGAAGATGATTAGTAGAAGTAACTAATTTCTCTGGCAATTTCTAGTCTTTAGACACAAGTCTTAGAGGGACACTTGGCCTTTTTCCCCACCTAATGCATGTATGGCTGTTAATATAAGCAGGATGCCTTTAGTGTAAAGCTCCTGTGTGGCTGTGGGTACAGTGCAGAGCTGTGCATGGTACTTCCACAGAAAGCTTGGACCACCCTGTTGTCTTGGTTTGAAAGACAAGTGCCTGCCAAGGAAGGCAGGAAATTCCCTTGGAATGGAGACTGTGTGCCATCACACAGCACCTACAGGATGGCCAGGGTATCAGACCCAGCCAGCATGTGTTTAGGAAGGACAGGTTGTGCTTGACCAACCTGATCTCCTTTTATGACCAGATGACCCACCTGATGGATGTGGGAAAGGTTGTGGATGTTGTGTACCTGGACTCCAGCAAGGCCTTTGACACTGTGTCCCACAGCACACTCCTGCAAAAGCTGGCAGAAAGGGACCAGGGAATACTGATTGACAGCTGAATGAACATGAGCCAGCTGTGGGCCCTGGTGGCCAAGAAGGCCAATGTCCTGTATCAGGAATAGTGTGGCCAGCAGGAGCAGGGAGGTCGTTTCTCCCCTGTTCTTTGCACTGGTGAGGCCACACCTTGAGTGCTGTGTCCAGTTCTGGGCACCTCAGTTTGGGAAGGACGTTGAGATGCTCGAATGTGTCCAGAGGAGGCAACGAGGGTGAGGAGCTACCGTGTAGCAAAAACCCAGGGGCAGTGGCAAAGAAACTTGGCTAGCAGCAACTGGGCTCCTGAACATGGCAGGGAGAGGCTCCCTGGGAGGGGGAAAGGGCTGGGGATCCCAGGGTTACCCCTGAGGCACCCAAGCAGATGGTGAAAGTCCCTTTTTTGGTAAGGTGGAGTGTTAGTAAGGTCTCAGTTCAGTGACTGCTCTCATGAGCAAAGGCTCACCCATGGCAGAAGAAGCAGGACCGGACCGGGCTCCAGCAGCAGCAGCAAATTCCCCTCCCAGTAAAAAGCAATTCCACTGTCCTCCTCCAAAGCCGAGAGAGCAAGAGAGAGCCAGGAGCTGTGCCCAGCCCCTTCCCCCACCCCGAATCTCAGGGTATCTCTGCCCTTCCCAGGAGAATGCCCCTCAGCTATCACAGTACAGCCAGCTGCACTCCCCACCTTCTCTGTGGTTACTACTGTTGTATCTCTTAAGTACTGGTCCTTATTGTTTCTTAGCAGCAAAAATGGGAGCAAATTCCCTAAGAGAAACAAAAGGATGCCTGTTAGCAGGGGAGCTGTGTTCATAGTGTTTGCAGTGTAAAATGAGGCTTGCCCCTGTAGTACCATGTTGAGAATGACTTGATGACTTGCATCAAACAGTATGAAAGCTGTTCCCTCTTAAGGTAGTGTGAAACTTTGCTCCTGTAAGAGATGAGAAGCAGAAGGTGTTCAAATGTGAAGAGGGCCAAGGACTATAAGTGCATAATGGAAGGTGGCCCTTGGACGTACTCATTTGGGAGCAGCTTTTGTCATGATGTTGTAATTATCCCTCTAAGAAGAAAATATTCACAGGCATTTAACAGCAGCTGAAAAAACAGCAGCAGCAGAGAGGATCAAAGTGAAATGACAAAGGCTGATAGCAAATGGGGGTGGTAGCTGGGGTAAGTACTATTGACCTTATATCTGAAGAATGTGGATTATGGTTTCTCTGGAGCAGGCAATATCTGCACTATTTTGTTTAATAGCTATCCTTTTTCCATAGTGATAACAAATCTCTGCAACTCTAATAGAAATTATAATTAGCCACAACAAAAGCTTGTTTGAAGAAATTATTTCAGCCTGATATAATGTGTCAGAAGAGTTTACATGTCTCTGCGTTTCGGAGCCTCTGTGACCTGCTCCATGGAACCACCAATTTAACCACATTTAGGGACTTGGTGGGACTGTATGCCCCTTTTTTAAGACCCCTTTGTTAATTAAGAAACTAGAATTGCTTTGTATCATGTGCTAGCCTATGCCTAACAATATTGCTTACAGCATATGGGTCTGCTTGTTGACCTTATCTACATAACTATGGATTGAGAGGGGGAATGAACAGTGCTGGAGGCTGCTGATGGCTTTTCATGGAATCCGACTCTCTGTGGCCTTGCTGTTGGAATGGCTCATGGACTTGGCTCCAAATAAAATCAAGTCCAGCTACATGATGAGTAATTGCTTGCTTTATTTTCTAAAACTGGCGCTCAGTAAACTTAAGTAACTCATTCTTCCTAGAAAAACCCAATAGTGACGTAGGAAGCACAAAATGGCGTTGGGTTGGGAAGTGCAATATCTCTGTAGCACATGGTAGATGAACTGAATTTTCCTGGTTCTGACATATAAAAAGACATGGTCAATGGTATGCAGTCAGGGTGGTGGGGTTTTTTTTTGTTTTTTTTTTTTGTTTTGCCTGTGCTGTAAAGCCACTGGTGAAACACAGAAGTCAATGTTGGGGTTTTTTTGTTCTTTGTGTTTGGATCCTTATTTTATGATGCCAGAATCTGATGTTTCACATGATATAGATGGGTCTTTGTTAATATTTGGAAAGCTACTTTATTGACCCAGATGTTACAAATGTGAACTTGAAGTTCACTGGCTTCTGCTAATCAGCATTCCATGTGCATCTAGACTTCTGAATTTTCTGAAGATCATAGAATGTGTTTCTAATACTATTTGTTCTGCTGTGTTCATAAATGCTGCTTCTTACCAATACAAGTACAACAGTATGTGGAGATAGAGGAAGAAATGTTTCACTGAGCAGATTATCAAAACCTGAGAGGAGAAAGTAGTTTTCCAGATGACTTGATCCTGCAGTGTATGTCACTAAAAGTATCAGAGAGCTCCTAAACAAATGGATGCAAGGTTCTGGATGACATAGCCTAAATCAAGTCTGTCTGGACTGATATTCTGTTGAGTATGAAACCATCTGTTATGAGGAAAAATAAAGCAAATGGGAGAATACTCTTAGTAGGGATTGGAGATTGTTTTGGTTGTGACAGGGTGTATAAAATGGTAAAAAGCAGTGGCTGATTTTTGGTTTGCACTGTCAGTATGTACATTCTCTACAATTGCAGTGATGTGGGGATTATAGGATAAATTGAGCTGGGCTTCAGTCTGTGGAAATGGGATTTCTAACACCTCTGTGCACTGAGGTATGGACCTCTGGTGGACTTCCCCATCCTGGCACAATGCACGTGTGTGTGTGTGTGTGTGTGTGTTGTGTTCACACTACACCTGGCTTGATCCATTTCGGTCAAGTAACTCCTGGTGGCTGGGGATGAGTGTGGAGGTGCAGAGAAGCTGAATAAAGTTCAGACAGAATATGCTAGTTGGACATCCTTCTACTACACTAAACTTGGCCTTATATAACACATCATTAGATAAAGAATTTCAACTTATTAATGAAGGAGTAATTTGACAGAATGACCCAAACTGTGACAGTCTGCATTTTTTCTGTCTTATTTTGATGAATCCTGTGTAGTATCTCTGCTTCATATAACAGCCATAAATTAAGGTTTGCAATAATATTTACCTAGCCTTCCAGAGGAATGGAAGTTTTCTTAGCAGAAACCCGAGAGAATACAGAACTGCTTTTCTGTTTTGGCTGAAATACCACAGGAATGTATTTCCCCTTTGCATTTCACTCCAAAGCAAAATGGACGCATCAAAAAGAATTTCCCCATCCTGAATCTCAATGTTTGTTTGCTTTGGTTTTTTTATGAAAGCAGAGTAAAGTTTACAAACTGGGCTATTGTAGGTTTTTAAATATGAGAAAATAGTATATAATATAAAAACTGTTCAAAATTTAGTTAAAATGCTATCTTCAAACTTGGTACTTCTCTTTTGTTCTGAAGGAGATTTTTAGGAATTCTGCAGTCTTCTCAGTGCTTAAAAGATTGCTTTTCAGTAATCTATGTTGGGAGATTAGTCAGTGAACATATAATTTTCCATAATCATAAGAGACAAAACTTTTGAATAATAGCCTCAGACTCCCCTGGGTCACTCAAATCTTAAATTAACTTCTATTGGTTTGAGGTTGGGTTTTCTTCAATCTTCAGAATGGTTAAGAACACCATAAGGCTAGCTAGCAGGAATTTTCTCTTGTCTATTGAATCTCACTTACAAGGATTAATGAAGAGGAAATAGGAGCTTTTGTTGTAGAAACTGAGTGAATCTTATGGCCTCTATAGCAAACTGTTTGTTGATTTAGTAGAAATTGTGTTTCACTAGCAGGGTAATTCATCAGCATCAGACACCAGTAGTACTGTATGTGCTGAAATCAATTTTGTGTGAGGTTCAGAGCACACTGGAAATCTTATGCTTTAGGAGATCTTTCTGGGCATGACAGAGAAGAATCAAGTGATTACCCTAGACTGAAAAAAACAAGTGTGCTAAGATATGTCAGACTTTATCAATCAAAACTCTTTAATAATAATCATAATAAAAATACATTGACCATTTTAATTCATGTTGGCAAAAGTATTTCTATTTTCTGGAAAACTGTTTGGGGAAATTTTTATAATGTTGAACTTCTCAGACAGTAAGGTTGTAGATGAAAAATGTCAGAGGCACCATTAACTGGAAGCAGTTTATATGCTGGTAGATGATGTATGAGTGCAGTGGGCCATGCTGGTCAGCACACAGCCCAGCAGAGGTTCTGCCTGGCTGGTGCTGAGGGTTGAGAGGTTATCAGTCCTGTGCTTCTTTTCTCCCTGTGCTTTCCAAAGGCTGTGGAAAGGTGTCTGTGCAGCCACCAACAGCCAGGAGACTGCTGCTGGGCGTGCCACAAAGGGACATAAAATATGAATCAAGACAAGTGCTAGGGAGTGATGAGGGGTGGGAAAGTGTGACTATATCCAGTAATGAAGAAAACTACCTGAAACTTTATCTCTTGATGATATTTGGGTCTCTCATTAATTTGGCAGGACTGTAAATGAGAAGGGGCCCATGGATGAGAGTATGGCTAGCTGTGTCCCGCAGGCTCTAATTATCTTAAAAAGAAATCAAATTTCTGAAATCTGTATTTTCCTTCAGACCTCACTGTATATGTATGTTCAGAGGGAAATGAATACTTATTAGTGCAAAAGAAATTAATTCCATGCTAAAACAGGCCTGCATGTACACATTTCCCCTATTTTATAACTAGCCAATCTGAACAATTCACATGAAGAACTGCTTAAAGCTGAATGCTTAGGGCATAAAAATTACCCATAGTTGAAAGTTAGTAATGTCCTGTAATAAAACAAACTAGTGTTTGTGCTAACAAAAAAAGTATTGATTAAACTCTTTGCTATATATTGTTGCATTCCTCATATTTAGATTCTTGCTAAAGGTTCCCTGAGATACATCAGCTTTCCATTAATCACAAAATCATTCTTGGCTTGAGTTTCTGTAGACAGCAATTTTGCAGTGTGTGCACTCCATAGCTTATCAAAAGCCTGATGTTAGACACGCTCATGGTAGCATTAGAGAACATTTATTAGCACTGTCATTTCCAGAGCAAAAGCATGTAACCGGGAGCATCGTGTCCTGGCGATGGTCTGTGACTTGCTGAGGCAAGGGGGAAGTGCTGCATGAAGCCTGTGCCAGGCTGTCTGGTGCCAAGCTTCTGAGGTACCCTGGGAAACCATACATGTAAATAGGATTGTTTCATTTTCAAAGAAGAAATTGTGTGTGCATGTTTAAGAGTATTGCACATTAGAAACTTTAACTTGAGGGAGGGATGACTGCAATCTTGTGGTATTCCTGGTAATTAAAATGTATTGATGGACATAACTGATTGTTCTTGGTTAATTCTGAGATTTGTCTTCCACGCTTTTTTCCTCCCCCCAAGGAGAAAAATGAACCCCATTCCATCTGTCAGACACAGACAAAGTTCATAAATTTGTATTCAGAGTATTTCCTGGTTTATAGCTGCTTACAAGAGTTGACCTTTTTGTCACTAAACTGACTAAACTGGGTTTTGATATTTTCTATTTTCAGTCACCCCTGTAGCACAGAATGCAGGAAAGGGGAACTGGGGAACCACAGGGTCCATTTTGGCTGCTGCCCAGATGGTGTTGTGAGCTTTTGGAGCTGCTGCTTTCCCAGCAGAGAGGTCCTGCAGCCAGGAAGTCATTGCACTGCCAGGAGGGGCAACACAGAAAACCAGAATTAACCAAGGGGACAGAGAGGCTTGGCTATAATATGCCACAGTTTACTGCTTATTTACTGTACAAATCTTTAAGATGGGGTAATGGAGAAGGGCAGCTAATCCCATGGGTGTTGGATCTCTTCTGATAGAAGAAATGTTGGCATAAAATTGCAACAAAGTGGGACGGCCTCTGAAAATTTTCCTTGGAGTAAGCTGTTTTCCCCCTACTGTGCGAAAAAACTAGAAAATTTCCATTATAACCATGCACTTTGCCCAAGCTAATCACTTTGTATCAGGGACTGACTTGTCTGAGTAGCCTTCCTCAGAAGACAGAGAGAGAGAGAGAAAATTTTGTATGCTTTAAACTTTACCTTTGAGTTATGTTTCAGAATTCTTGCTCTTTGTTGTGTTAGTAAAGAGATAAATACAGAAATTTTATATGGGAAAAAATGGAATAAATAAACACACTACCGAATATGGCCCATGAAATTGAAATTGATATTACATACATAATTTTATTTTTATTCTTTTGTATACCAGCAGGTGGATCCCCTTCTAAATTCCCTTGGAATATCTCAGAACACACTGAAATAATGTGATGATAATGTTCTTAATGTTGTAATTTTCAAAGGGCTGGAGCACCTACCTGATGAAGACAGGCTGAGAGAGTTGGGATTGTTCAGCCTGGAGAAGAGAAGGCTCCAGGGAAACTTTAAAGTACCTTCCAGTACCTAAAGGAGTTAGTAGAAATCTGGAGGAATTTCTTATAGGGAAATGTAGTAATAGGACAAAGGATGATGTCTTGTTATTAGATTAGATTAGATTAGATTAGATTAGATTCTTTACTCTGAGGGTGGTGAGGCACTAGAACAGGTTGCCCAGAGAAGCTGTGGTTGCCCCATCCCTAGAAATGTTCAAGACCAGAATGAATGCAACCCTGAGCAACCTGATGATGGGCTGGAAGGTGTTCCTGCTCATGGCAGGGGTATTGGGATCAGATGATCTTAAAAGTCCATTCCAACCCAAGCATTTCTGTGATTCTATGAATTATTCTTAATTCTTAACATCACATTTTATGAGTGTTTTTCCAATCCAAATATTTCTTCCTCCAGTTTACTGTAAGGATTCCTGAAATGCCTTAATCTGCAGGTGGTAATATCTCCCAGCACACTGCTGCTGTCTGCTATTAAAGAATCAAACAGTTTTAGTATCCAGGAAGAAGTCCTTAGGGAGATGGTTTTCTGAGGCTTATCCTTCCAAAATTTCGAAGGATTGGGTACTCATACTCAAAAGGCTATAACCAGAGGGTGGAAAGGAGGATAGGAGGAGATACTGTTGACACTTCTTGCTTTTAGAAGTGTTTGTAGTCTACCCGTATGCTTGTTACTCACTTCCCACTTTGTTCCCTTTAAATGTGTTCAGTTTGTGAGAGAACTGGTTTTGTTGTAGTTGCTAGAGGAGTAAGTGCAGGCTGTGAAGAGAAGGGGAGAGAAAGCTTTGAGCAAAGGCATTGGGACAGCTGGGCCACTGCAGAGGCCAACTGTCTTGATCTGGTTTTACTTACTGGGATTTCCTTTTTGTTCCTACAAAGCAATTGGCAGTAAATTCAAGAACTAAGAAGGTTCTAGTCCTCCACAAAAATCCTATACTTCTAAGAAGGGATCATATTCTGGTCTGAATTTATTGTACATCATATCATAAATCTTGTTCTTTTTTACCTTATGGTGGCACTAGCCACAAATTTGAGCTACATTTGTAGACCGAATGAGGGTTCTGAAATGGCACTGAGAGCCAATTTGTTTTTCTATGTACCAGTACCAGTAAAATAACAGATTGTTTGAAAGATGCTTGTGCATATTGAGACTTTCAGTCATTAATCTTCAGAATGTATTATGAATGTTTTTGTTTCATAATTTTTTCCAAACTTTGTCCTTTTGAATTTATTTCACTTACTGTCATTGAGCTATGCTCTTCCGAAACTGGAACTAGCTGAAATCTGAAGTAAGAACTCAGCTCTCTTTTTCCTTGAGTATTAAGCCTCAGTAAGACTTAAACTATAAAATTGGTAACCAGAATACAGAGGAACTTGCATTATCATCAGCTGTCATTCTGATCTGACAATACTCTATTATATTCTCAATAGATAGTTTTGTGAGCAAACACTGAGTGGCATAAATGACTGAGCTGGTCTAACATGGGGAATTTGAATTGTCAGCCAGAGAAGAATAAGGCAAAAATTGTATACATGGCCAAAATATTTAGCATAAAACTACTTGTACTCCTCCTCTCTGCAGAAGGAAGAAGAAAGCTGGGGGAAGAGAGAGGCATATATTTAACAGATGGAAGAGGCTGCCTGGTGACACTACCTCTGTCAGCACTGTTGTCTTCTGATAAATTAAGTGCCCTGCATTGGCTGCACAGCTGTGGATACTGAAGGAAAAACTGAAAATGCTTGTTGCTTAACAGAAAAGCAAAGATTATTTGTATGAGCTCTTCACTATTCAGGTGACTCCACTATGTGTGGTGGCAGAGGGCTGCTGGATAAATGATTGGGGCTGCATTCTTCTGGAGTAGACCCTCTTACAGGCTCTGGCCTTCCTCTGCTCGTTGCCCAGAAAGCAGAGTATTTCAGCAGAATAGAGCCTTATGAAAGATACATTGCCAGTCACAAGGGATTTTGGCCTTATTTAATACAGTCTTAGCAGAAATATAACTAATTTACTTGCAGAGCTCAGTTCCTTTAGAGTGACTTTGTCTGCAATACATACCAATTTAATGTACTTTTTAAAAAAAGTATCTTTTAATCAGCTTTAAATATGAAAAAAAAAATCTTTTTAGTATGCAGGTATCCCTAGTAGCATGACTGTAATTCTGTTCAGTAGAAAATCTCCAGAGATACAGTAATGTACCGTCTGTATCACTTTATTATATCTTTCTTCTAACTGACCTTTGTGACCTGATGTTAGTTAGGTGGTACTTCAGCCTTTCTTGCTGTGCTGGAATGTATTTTCCTAGTGTATAAAGTGATCTTTCAAAATCTATGTATCTACTGTAGTATAATGTCACGTGGAGTGAGACAGATCTTTGCCTTTGGAAGCTTGTATTAGGTTTGTGACCTTAAATAAAGCAGAATGCAGATAATACCTGTAAACACAACTGGAGCATCATGGGACTAAATGTAAAGCTTACAGGTGCTTTAGAGAGATGCTTTAGTTACAGGAGAGTTGTTTCAGAATCATCTTGTATGTGATAGAATAGTGTTGGGAGATACAGCAGAGATCAGAGCTTTTCTGGTGTAGCTGCAGTGCAGGCTCAATAAAAAATTTAAAAAGCCAAGAGAAACATGAGTGATGAAAAGGAACTATAGAAAACTGTTTTATGAATGGGGGAGCTGTGGCAAATTGGCTAGTTATTGATTGCACCTAAACTGGATTTTTGATTTGGTACTTTCAGAATAAGTATTGTTCCTCTGGAGAGAGAAGTACTTCCTGAAGAAAAAACTTTGAAACACTACGTTGTTTCTTTATCAGAAAAGGATTTTTAAGATATCTTTGTAATTTATCATAATTGGATAGCCTGAAATGAAAAATACAATTCTGTAATAGAAATTACTTGCTTCTTTCTCTGTAGCACACTCTGTCCAGAAATGTTCTTGGAGAGGATACTGTTCATATATGGATCATTAACTAAGCATTCGAGGCACTCTGATCTAACCCACTTTCATCAGATTAAATTAAATAGAAATCACAAAATAACTAGCTTTACAGATCATCTCACCTCGGTCATTTTGTACTTGTATTGGTAGAATTAGACACTACAGTAGACAAGATGGTTTCTTGTAAGGTAAGGGAAATTTTAACATGTCAGCAAAAGAACTGCTTTTGAAAATGAAGAGATCCAGGAAGACTACAGTGAAGGTGAATCACTTTAAGGATAAATTGTGTAGGAAGGGAAGAGGAAAGGTAGAACAAAGACCCTGCCAGTGATCAATGTGCAAATTCTGTGAGTTTTTGTATTAAAAAATGGTATTGTGAGAAAGCTTTTATTCAAAGTGGGAAATATAATAACCTAGAAAAGCAAAAGTGTTCTGCCATTGCATACATTAACTGGAATATCAACTGCCTTGTGCACAACTGCACTGGTGCTTGTCCTTCCTTGGAATAACCACCTCAGCAGCTGGGAGGAAACGGTTTTTCAGTCAGGTCCTAGTTATCCTGAGGAAAGCTTTCTTTTTTTTTTTTTGTATTAATTCCTGTAGACTTACTGCAGAAGGTCTTTTTACTGGGAATCATGTCATTAAGTAAATGTTTATTTTAACTCCACTCTTAGAAGTACTACTTGGTAAGTGGAGCATTAATTGTAGATTTCAGGATGTGTGCAGAAAAGTCTAAAAGCTTCAAAAAGTAGGAATAAAGTTGCTTCTTTTCCTTTCATGCTAGTTCTGCAAACCCGTGCCTCCAAATTATCAGTGTCATGTGCTGTTTTGGTAAAGATCCTTTAGCAAAACAGCAGCTGTTGGTCTTTTCAAATAGAACCACTTATTGGGGGAGAAAATGGAGATTACTATGAGTAAGATGGCATTGCTCAAAAGTGAGACTTTAGACACGCCCTCGTCAGTCTTGCTGTGGTGCCTTAATGTGTCAGTACAGCTCACTCTTCTCTGACTTTCAATGCCACCATGCTGCCAGCAGTTCCCAGGCTACCTTGAACAGGTGAGACAAAAAAGCAAGTGCCCACTCCTTGCTCCCAGGGAAGTGGAGTGTGCTGGTTGACCTCCCCTGCCCCAAGGGGTGGCACCTGAGCCCAGCTTTGTCCTTGGTGTGTCCCCCCTGGAGCGAGCCGTGGGCTGGGGAGGGCTAGCGGAGCTGGCAGGGGGCAGCAGGAGGCTGGCAGTGCTTTGGGCCACCACAGCTCTTCAGCAGGAGAATGTGTCACAGCCTGCTCTAAGAACTTGGTATTGCCTTTAAACAACTCTGCAGTGAAGACATATGGTGTACATGGTACTGCTGGATTCCATTTTATTGGGAGTAGCTTTTGTTTGGCTGTATGGAAAGTGTTTTGTTTCCTCTTCACCATAATTATTCTTTTATATAATCTTGGCTCATTAATCTCCTGCCCTTTTTGCCAGATAATGTAAATTACTTTTATTTATGGAACTTTTTGTTTATAAAATTTTTATTCTTGCAGAGAGTGCATTTTTAAGGCCAAGAAATAAAGTTTTCAGGATAGTTGCTTTTTCTTATAATATTGTGTGTACTGCATTACCTTGGAAAATTAATGCACTATATGTTAGAATTTTTATTTAAAACCATGATCATTACAAGTGAATTTTGTTTGTTTTTATAAAAAGAAAAAATATATGCTTCTATTTTGCAGAGACAGAATGACTATTGAAATTTGTGTTTTCCTCTGTGTTTAGTTTTGAAACACTGCTTAGCAGTTATACCCCTTATTTTTGCTACATTTTAAAATAAATCAGAGACAGTAAAATCAGACTTCATTTACTTTGAGAAGAACAAGTGGTCCATGCATTCTCATTGCATCTAGAGCAATTTATGCTAGTTTATAAGCTGGTAAATCTGAATCAATAATTCAGTATTCAGCTATCCCTTTAGAAATTAAAATTTGTTGGTGATGTACTGCAAAAATGTTACCCTTCTCTGTATTAATAGAGCTTTACAGCTGTACAGCAATTTTCACTTAAAGGTCTCAAACCATTTTAATAAAGTAGAAAAAAATTTACCTTTCTTTTCTTGCAAGGGGAAAAGTTAATAAATACAGGGGTGAACTGCCAGGGTAGAGAACCTGTTACGTCTGTTTTCACCTGCCCAGGACCATTCCCAGCCCTGCAGCATCAGGTGTGCAATGACCATGTCCTTTTAACTGAGCTCTCACCCACCAAAAGAGGGAGCTGCGCTTGAAACTGTGTTTGTGATTTAACCTGAGACACGTTCCTAAACATTGCCTGGGGAATCGCGGGGCAGAGGAGTGAGTGGCAGGATTTTAGAGTGTCTAACCTTATTTCCATGGCAGGGACTGTTCCTGTTGTTGCCCTTTTCCCCCTGTGGTCCCTGACCCAAGGGTTCCCCTCCCCTGTTGGGTTCTGGGGGCTGTTGTCAATGGGGGAGACCAAATAGCTTGAGCCCAGTGCTGCTGTGTGGAAGATCTCCCACTGTTCCATGTCCTGAACGCTGTCCAGGGAAATGCTGTGGGAGAGAAAGGGCCAGCTAATGGAGCTGTGCTGCTTTGCACTTCCTGAGGGTTTGGCCCGGGATTTATAATTGCAGCAGAATTTTCCTTTGCGACTGAGCTGAAAACGAAGCAAAGACAAATGGGAACCATAACTGTGAGCCATTCCACACGGGCCATATCAGAGCCTGCTGCAGACCAGGATTTCTATTAGGAAGGAGAGATTTGTGACATTTCATAGTACTATTTTCATCTATTTAAAAAATTATCAAAAATTGAATTTTCCTGTGGGGAACACAGATTCATTTTATAAAGAGAGTATCTTTGGTGGGTTTTTTTCTTGTTTATATATTTATTTTTAAAAAGAGAGCAAAAGCAATTTGTCCCCAATCCCAAAGCAATAAGTTGTGGCTTTGAATTTGTGTAGGGGGGAACTTCAGTACTTCCCTCTTTTAAATGAGGGAGAGAGAACAGTCTTTATAGATCACAATAAATCATAGTGACTGGTGATAACACAATATTTGTTAGGATGGAACTCTGTTGTGTTTGATTGGACACTGTCATGTCCGTGTGATGTGGATGTGGTTTCCATGTAAAATGTTCACCAGAAAATACATAGTTGGTATTGAAAATAAGGAGACACTTTAGATGGTAATATATTCCCTTTGAAGTAATAAAGATGGATGAGTTTTCTCCTTATGGCTCCTGAGATCTGAATGACAAATATTTTGAGAACTGACAAATAGCAGAGGATAGGACTGTAGTTAGTGATAACTCATAATATATGTGTTTTCACTGAAATTTTCGGTGTGTGTGGCATGGATCGATCCTGATCTGAGGGAACATTTACTAAAGAACTCCTTCTGTTTGCAAGTAACAGCAACACAGCAATGACTATAGTTGGAATAACTTGGACACATTCCCCAATGGTTTGGATAAACTTAGGGTAAGATCTGACATTTTTGTAATTTTCAGTGAATTGAAACTGTCATGCTTATCCTGGACAATGACAGTGAGCAAGTGAGGTGAGGCAGAGGACCCAGCACCATTTTGGTTTGGAGACTAGATGGCTTTTGTCATGTCTTTTCCCTGTCACTGCCAGAATCTTGGGGATTCTCTTTGCATATTTGTGAAGCTCAGCTGTAAATAGCACATACATTGTCAAATAGCACATGCCTGTCATGCTTCTAGGAACAAAAGGGAGTAAAATGCAGCCTTGAAGTTGACATCTCTTTATTTCATAGAAATCGACCAGGTTATGTTCTAGTATCAGCTGAATATTTCTTTAAATGCACCACCCTCTGTGGGGTTGTGCAGAACACTGGTTGTGTTGTTGTAATCCAGAGCCTTGCATGGCTCACACGCCTGCTCTAGCAGGGCCCATTCCCACTGCCTTCCCCAAAACTGTGATGAGAGATAGGGCTGGAATGGCAGCAGTGTGCATCATACCAGGCACATGTCTCTTCTTCCCCTTCTTCCTTCTTGGACAATAGTTTGGCCATTAAAATCATCTCTTGCTGTGTTTCAAGATCATGCCTGTCTGCCACAAGCCTTTTGGGTTGGTCTGTGCTTTCCAGAGCCTTTCTAGAACAGTACTTTTCAAAAGGAAATACAGGCTTTGTACGGGCTTTTCTTTTACTTTCCTTGCTCTTCTTCTCCTCTCATCTCCTCTTTTCATAGCTTTGATTTCTTTATTTTCATTAGTTTAAATACATTACACAAATGTACATGCAACATATTTGTGTCCAATTATTTTAGAGATTACTATTGGTTTGTGGAGCTTCATTCTTCCTCATACATCTGTTCGATTTTGGTCCTTTCAAAGGAATTTATTGGGAAGCGGTTTCACTGGCACAATTATCCTACTCTTTCCTTACATAATTTACCTATATGACCAGTAAATAGTTTCCCTGTGGTTCCTTAATGACAGAGAGCTCTTAAATTACATCAGTAATGAGCTCTGTGATGTGATAAACAAGAAAATGTTAATAAAAACTTGAGAGGACATGCAAATATGTGTCTTCCTCTTCATTAAGTTAGTTTGGTTGATCTTCGTGGTCATTGATGATTGCTGCTGTGCTTCTGACAGATCACTTAATATATTTAGGGTGGGACTATCCCAGCCAGAGAGAGCAAGAAAAATTTGTCCCCATGCCCAAAGCATTACCTTAAGAAATAAATTTGAACATTGGATTTGCATAAGGAGGGAACACTAGTATTGAAGAAAAGGGCTTTTTGTTCCTGGTGTTGCATATTACAATCATGATATGAAGTGACCTTTGACTCCAAAAAATCTGGGGGTTTAGGAGTGATTGAAGTTTTTTATTTTTCCTTTTGTTTATGCTTTACAATTTGAGATTGTTCCTTCTTCAGCATTACTTATTTCCTCAGTGTTTAAAATCCTTTTCATAATTTTACTCCTATTAGATTTTCTTTAAATTCATGTATATTATTAAAAAAAAAAAAAAAAAAGAAGCAAATCTACAATCTGAGAGGTTTGAGGGTAACAGACANCCCAAGATATAAACGTAAATTTCTTGAGACTATTGTTCATAGCTCATCACCCATAGCTCCAGTTATGCACTGGAGCACTTTGCAGGCTGGTAGAGTAGCTCTGCTCAGAGTTCTAAGCTCTGCTCATGCAACAAATGCAAGAGGCTCAATCTGGAACCAAAAAAGTCATTGATGTTACTTTGAGGAGTCGCTTGGCTTGACAGATGTGTTTCATAGGCAAAACCAAGGCCAAGAGAGGCTTTGAACAGCAAAGCAGAATCTCAAATTCATATTCAAGAAATAAAGTAAGGTCTGAGGAAATCTTTGGGAATCGTAATACCCTCCTGCCCCACACTTTTACTGACCTTCATGGAAAACAGTTTTCAAGCAACTTAAAGGAAATTTTGAAAAAAAAGAGGTTTGCTTGGCACTTTGAAACATGCAACATTGAAAGAGATATGCATTTTCCAGTTCCTGATACACATATTCTGTGGGTTTCCCTCTGTCTGCCCAAACAACTGGGCCAGCACTGATTGCATGCTTTATTTCTATTACCTTTTTATCTTTTCACAACCAATGACTCTTAATAACTTTCATTTTGAAAATTAAACTATCTTGGTGCACTTCCTTGACCTTTTCAATATTCTGTAATTAGATTGGCTGCAATTCCTCGTTTCTTCCTGTTTATAGTCTCAGTAGCCTCTGGGAAGGAACGGAATGCCCATTTGCTCAAAATATAAAACACTGCAAAGGTCAAAGCTAAAGCTGCATTTTACTGACTGTATTAACGTTCTGAAGGGATGCTGGGGGAACATTAAACATTTAGTTTGTAGTTCTGTAGATCAGGTATTGTCATGCAGGTTTCCTGGATTTTCTTCAAAGCATATCCCCCTAATGCATTAATTTCTTACCTTAGCTGTGGCATAACTTGGCACTGCAAACTATTGCATTCTATAGGCCTCCATTAGAAGATTCTTCAGCAGCTTTGGGTGCTTTCAAATCCTCTTGCCATGGGCATTCTTGCAAATGATTGCAGTTTTTGAAGTTGGGGGCCTATGATGTATTGAACTGAAAAACCAGTGTGGTATTTTTTAAAAAACTTTTATTTATAGAATTCCTTGACTAAGTTTGAGGTATTAAAATATGGCCAGTCATAATGGTCATCCTAACAAACCCAGAGTCTTATAATATGAGAAAGGGTTTTTGGGGACGGGGGAGTGTTGGGGGTTTTTTTATCCCATTTTGTTCTTGTGAAGTAGTAACAAAATTCTTTGGACCATCTCAGCTTCTAAATGTATGCCCTTAAGCTACCCTCTGTTTAGTTATGGTGGAGATAAGCTCTTGATATGTGCCACATTTCTTCCAGTTCCTGTGTGTGATACCTCACTTGTTTTCTGGTGGACAATAGTAAATACTGTTCTGGTTCATTTTACCTGAAACCAGAAGATCACACAACCATCTTTTCCTCTGTCTTTTGTAACTGGGATGTTGAACAGTTGTGCTGTTTGTGTGAATTTTCTTCAAAATGTCAAACATCAGGAAAATTAAGGTCTCCTCACAAGGCAAAACAAGTCAATCTCATGTCATCTGTTTTCATCAGGCCTGTACACTATTTATGTTTTATCATATAAGGAGGATACAGATGGTGTGTGTTCTTTACACATCCAGCTCCACAGAGATGTTTTCTGTGTGCTTGCTGGGGTGATCGTGTAGGAGATGAAGGAGTGTTGTCTGGAGTGGAAACTAAAACTGGCTTGATTCCTTTCTACCTATCAGTAGA
>VYZP01023093.1:0-22129 GCA_013400635.1 Hypocryptadius cinnamomeus | reverse complement strand
GCAGGGGTGGACAAGGGCAACCCTTCCAAAGCTCAGATTTCTTAGTCCTTATACAGATTTCTTAGTCTTTATATTTCTTTATATGAAGGAGGAAGCTTACCAAAGCAAACCCCTCAGCATTCCACATAGCTGGAACCTCAGTCTTACAGTAAAATGCAGAATAGACACAATGTCAAAAAAAAACCCCACACTCGCCAAACTTAGAACAGGCCAAAAAGGAAAAAAGGGAAAAGGAAAAAAAAACCCAAGAGACAAGAGAGTGATTCAAGGCCAAGGTGGATGGGGCTTTGAGCAAACTGGTCTAGAGGAAAGTATCCCCACCCATGGGAGACAGATGGTCTTTGGGGATGGAAATAGATGGCCTTTAAGGTCCTTTCCATCCCAAACCATGTTACGACTCTGTGATTCCTTCTCACCTCAGTGTGTTCCAACAGGTTCGAGCCATACAACCCAGCAGAGGCAGCAACTCTAGCCAGGTAGCGAGCTATTGAATTCACATCAGTAAATGAAACTTGCCTAAAAAAAAGAGAGGGGCAAGGCAAAGGTAAATTACTACCTCCAGTCAGTTCAACTTTAATTGCACATACATAGCTGAAACATGTGCAAAGCAAACACAAAATAACTTCCAGGCGAGCCAACAGGTACCAGGTCACCAGAGTAGAAAAACAAAAATAAAATAAACCTAGCACAAGAATAAATAAGTCCATGCTTTTTTATCACCAGATGGAATAATAAGCTTCTAAATGTGTGAGAATTTTGTTTAAGCTGAAAATAAGGAAATAAGACTGATTATTCTTTCAAATACTAAAAATCTCTCCACATCCGACAGAATTCATAAGTATAACCTGAGCTAGAGATTTTCCAGATTATAAGGAGCTAATCAATATTTGTTTTCGTTTCATAAAAGAAGGATCACTTTGAAGAGGATTCCTAGTGAATCAACAGAAGAATTGAGGTCTTCATAATGGTTTTAAGGGCTAGCATTAGGGGAAAAAATCCCTCTTCATTTGTTACTTCCTTTACTCAATTCACACTTCACAGAAACCAGCCCCTGGTGAACAAACTTGCCTCCCTGTATTTTCTTTTTTACCCAGTCTTCTCCAGATAATAGAATAATTTGAATTTGTTGTCCCCATCCCGCTTATGAAAGTCCTCAATAGACCAGCAGAAGAAAGGCTCTCCAAAGGGAGTACTTCTTTGTTTTCAGGTCACTTGTCTACATTACATACAGTATCAAAAAAAGCTGTACACTGTCAGAAATCTAGCTTCCAGTTCATCTAAGATAAATTAATATTTACTAGAGCTTTGGAAGAAAGAGGCAGCAGAAGCATCGGTACTCCAGATAATACTCATCTCTACAGTTCCACATAGATTCAGATTGCAAAAACAGAGCTCCAGTTGCTTCTAAATCAAGCATTGATATCAACAAAAGGAGCCCCCGTGGTTTTTTTGAACATTTACTCAATTTAATGGACTGAATGCTATACTGCAACTTGTCCAACAAAGTTTTCACTTACGTCATTGTTCTCTGCTTCCTTTTTTACCTACTGCGTCCTTCACAAAATTAAAAAAATTCTGATAGCCCTCAAGCCTTGCAAAAATCAACAAAAGTTCTGAAAATTATACAGAATGTACTTGATATATTAACAATTAGAATGTGTCCCATTTTTAGTACAAATGGACCAGCCAGTCTCATTAGGCTAAATGCAGTACAACCTACGGAATACAGTTCATTGGGAGGGGTTTTTTGGTTTGCTTGTTTTTAATTTTGCTTGCTTTCCAAGCATCTAGGATCCAGTATATATATAGAAGATCCATAAAATATAGCTAAAACTAAAAGTCACAGTAGGGCGTTTAAATTATACCCTACTGTGTAATTGAAAATGTTTGCTATTCTAATTTCCCACTATCAGATTTTAAGGAAGCTTTTATAAACGGAGAAAAACTATTTCCAATACATTTTCACTTGAAAAGTCTGTGAAATGCACTTTTACTGTTTTCACTAATCATACCAAAACAATTACCCCTTGATTACTAAAGCAAAACTGAATACATGTATGAAATGAGAAAATGTTACTCCAAGTAAAATCTTACTTATGCTTTGAAAGTTGTTATTTTCTTCAGGAAAAACAAAATACTCCCACCCAAACATCACTAATTGACCTCTTTGAAAAAGTTATAAAAGACTTTTTGCAGCCAGTGCTTGCTAACTCCAGAGCTAAGTAAGGAAGAATGAACAGGGACAATGCAATGCTACAGGCAAAGAGTGGCTATTGAGAGTGACATGAAATGCCACATAATTAAACACCAGGGCAAATGTTCAAAAAGACAAGATGGGAAAAAGGGATCAAAAAATAAAAGCAAACACATAATACAAAAAACCCCAAAACACAAATTATTTCCAACCATAATAATCAGTTTTGAATCGATTTGCAAAAAGCTTTTGCTTGATCTGACTAGGAGGAATAACTACTCTGAAATGTGCATGTGCTCACCACACAAAAGCTGTACTGCAGCTTGTTTTGACAAGACACAGGTACACCAAAATTCTCCATAAAGCCATCAGCACTAAGCAGAGTAGTTTGCTTAGGAGCTATTACTACATGAAGTTTTGAAGCTAAGTCTTCAAAAATAACCTTTAAAATAAAATTCATCATCTCAAATGAGCGATAAACCTTTTAGGTAGCTGGCTGACAGCTAAGTTTCGGCTAGTTAGCTAAAAATTGTGTCACCAGATTTTAACTGAGCTTCAAAACCAAACCTAGAAGAATCACAAATAAAATGTTCTTTCTTGTTCAAGTGAAGCCATTAGAACTAATGGATTCCCAAAAAAAAATCAAAGCCTGAAACATCCCAAGTGATTTTCACATCATGCCAAAACAAGATGCTTCAGCAGAACTGATGCCATGAAAGCCATTTAGCAAAAGCATTAGTTGAGATACGAGTTCAGCTGATGCCTCTCACATTGCAGATATACTTTTAACAGACTTTAAGGTAGAGAATCAATTTTCAAAATTATTGTACAACCAAGCAAGGGAAAATTAATGCAATACTGAGGTCTGGAATAACTTCTTGAACATAGCCAATGCCAGGGATGAGAGGACACTAACACACAAAAATTTCCATCTGATGGTCCCATGATTCTAGACATTATCCATCTGGGGCCAAAGTGCAGAAAAAGAGTGTTTGCTTTACATTTCTGACAAGTTCCATTACAGCCAAAATGAGTGGTTTTGCAATGCAGTAGGAAGAAGGCATGGCAACACAAAATTATTTAATGAAATAAATATTATTTCAAAGCAAACTATATACATTAAAAATATTCCAAGTGTCACAGGTGCACATATATGTATAAATACATACATACATATATATATATGCATATATTTTAATATATATATCCATACACTGCCCAAACAGTCAAAGTAAAACAAAATCTAAACCTGACTAAGGCTACTTAAGGGGAAAACTTTCTCCTGCAAGTAAAAAATACCCAATTAACTTTCTGTTATGTAAGCTGTATCCCACATGTGCAAAACACACACTGAAGATTATTAAAGCTGTACCAATTAAATCCCAATATAACCTGTCATATTTCTCTTGCTTTCACTGAAAACCACAAATTCACTGCCATCACCAGGCACAGCAAAAGACGACATGCAGTATCAGATTATGCAAGAACCCCTATCTGAGTTCAGGTCTAACATTTTAAACAGAAAACAATATTTGCAACCAGTAAAACAACCACGAGTGAAGGCTGTGAATCTTCCTGTGCTTTGATTTTCTACAAATATATGTACATAGTGACAAGCTTACGCCTAAGGTTAGAAGACATGGAAATGCTCAGTTAGTGTTAATTTATGAGGAGCAAGTCAGTAACTGCAATACAAAATGAAATATGCTGGTTCTATAGCCATTCTACAGACAAGCAGGTACTCCTGTCTATGATGCATTGATGGCTCTAACAGCATCTTCTACTGAATTAGCTCACAAAATGAGTTTGCCAGCAACTCTGTGAACAATAGACTCCCCCCAATCTTCGAAAAAAACAAGCAATGTTCAAAAACTACAGTTATAATCACTAATTCCAAATTCATCATGGTGTGACCATACTTTAAGTTACAACTGCAATGCTCACGTGTACAAATATGTTCCTTACTGCAGATACTAAATGCCAGTTTCCACTGATATGTCAGACATATCCTCTTGATATATCCAGATGTCTTTGCTTATATGGAATCGAAGACGACAATGCAGCTTCCCCAAAGTAACAGTGTTAGTTCTAGATTTCTGATAGGCATTTGATCTTACTCAGATTATAAAAACCATCTTCGTGTCCCAAACTTGAAGTTATCCATTTCAATGGCAGGTTTTTTTAGAAGGACAGACGATAGATTACTACAAAAATTTTCAGTTTTCTTTCTACAGTGTGCAGATGGATACACTGAATAGCACTGCACAGTTAATTAGCACTTTCCTGACATAACACCATGCTTTTGCTCATACACACACAGGAGGGAGACTAAAATGATGTCATCTAAAAATTCAAATTTCAGTCCACCATACATGTACAAGTCCAAGGAATCTTATATTATCAAACCTCTCTAAAATAAAACAACCTTGCTGTTGGTAACCCATGGCACCACACAAAGTCCTAAACAGTAAAGTGACTGGTACAGCATAAATATTATACATAGGTACATGTAAATAAAAATACTGTAAATGTTTTGCCTGTGCTAGAGACATCAGTAATGCAGTGATGAATAAAACTGTTTTTTTCTTTCCCTCCTACCTCAAAAGGTTACTGTCAATGCTACAACCATGTGATTTTTAAAACTGCTGACCCAAAGGTAGAAGGAGAGGTGCAAAGTCACTTACTCGGACACAGAGAGGATGGTTTCTTTGCCTTCTTGCACTGAAATTTCAACATCATTCTTCACATGCTCCACTGTCAGCAGAGCTCCTTGAAAACACAAGAGACACAGATACTGAACTTCCTTCCAGGAGAGATACCTTTCATAGTTACAACCAACCACTTACATCTCCTATCCACTAAGACCAGGTGACTGAACCGACTCCTTCAAGTGAGAATGCCCAGGGAAACAAAAAAATCAATGTTCTGTCTCATAAGCAAGAGGCTTCTCCTTGGCAAACCTTACAGCCTCAAATTGATAATGTCCAGCACACAGTGATCTGCAGTGAGCTCAGAAAGTGTCAGATGCAATACATTTTTGCTTCCTAAGGGTATGGTAAAAATTAATCCTGTCCTCCAGTATATGAGGATAATGTAATCAAAAAGCTCTTAATTATTGAACAGTATTACTAATGTACTCCATTCCAGCCCTGACACATGCATCAAAGGAGATCAATTACTGAATATACCAGCACTTTCTGAACAAGGATGAGACAATTTTTAACCTGGTTTAAAGTTTATGAAAAGATTAGCCATTCAAAACCAAGAAGTTTTATCCATGTAAAAGCACAGGAAGCTTACACTGGGTTTTTAAAGTAGTTTTCCAGTGACAGTAAAAAATTATCTCCAGAAAGAAAAGAATTACTGAAGTTTTTAGGCTACACCATTGACTGGAAGACAGCTCTGCCCACATTCCAAAAGACTTGATGCAAACCTGCTCTGATCTCAAGGCTCTACAGCACGATACAGCAGCTCAAACAAAGCACTGAGCTCACTTGGCTGCATTTCTGCACTGGCTCTGCTCCAGACTCAGCCTGCTGAGCATAAGCAGAGGAGCTTGTGTTCTCTAACTTTGCTCAGAAGCACGTACAAAGGCAGCAAGCTTTTGCATAGGCAAAAAAAGGACTGTACTCTAGGTCTGGAAAGGCACCTAACCTGTTACAGTCTCCACAGCATGCTGTGCACTTTACCTTCCCTAGAACAACGCTCCAGCTACCAAGGCAGATGATACTACAAGCTATTAATACATTGGCCTAAATACAAACCACTGGAGCTAGGAATTCCCTAGCTCTCACCTCTTCTCAGCTGAAAAACCTTCTTCTGCCATTAAGAGTAAGTCAAGGTTCTTCTTCTCATCCCTCAGCTATCCATCTGTGAAATTCAGGGTGACATCCCTTACGCATTATGTTAATAAGATATGTAAGTATTTCAATAACATGCACGGAAATGCTTTGAAAATGACAACTATTATGTGCACCAAGCTATGTAATTAATACTGATGACATTAAAAACTATGACACTTTTCTTGCACAGCAGACGCAATGAGGAGTATGAAGTAGGGATGAGTAAGACAAGTGTGCTTGTCTCCTTAATATAAATGTTTCATCTGTAATATGTAACATTTCTGACACAATCATGCAATCTCCTGAAATAAACCTCCAGTGCCACACACCAGCTGTCATACAAAATAAGTCTCCAAAGCCCCTAAACCTGATGTTAATCATAATTCATATTGCATCATTTTCTTTTCTGGCAAATCAGTATAAACAAGTCTCAGGAGAAATTTTATTTAAAATGTATATGTTTTTATACCATGAATCAGTAATCATGCAAGCTGTATTCAACTCTGAAATGCATTTGGGAGTAACAGCAAGAAAAAAAAATCAATAAACTACGATGAAGAATAGGAAGAAAATTTATTTTGAACAGCTACAACAAAATGGAAAAATTTTATGGAACACATACAAAAGATTGTTTCTAGATGGGTGGAAGTGCAATGAAGGAGGTTCTCACATTTTTAAAGGCAAAACAACATCGAAGGGCAGTGAGCAACTGAGAACTTCGAGCCAGCTCCCCAGACGGGAATTTAGCAGCAGATTAGAACTGAAAATGAAAGGTAGCAAGACAGCGCTAGAGCTCACGAACAGGAGATGGGAAGTAGGGCCGTCGTGAACATTCAGCCTCAACGTGCCAAGTCACCCGAGGCTGCATCCGTGCCCGAGTTCCTGCAGCCAGAGTTATGCCCAGTGCCGGCCGCTCCGCCACGGCCCGAGCAGCTGCCCAGAGGGACCCGCAAGGGGCACACGGCCCCGGGGAAGGGCGGCGGGGATGGAAGGGACGAGAGGAATGGGAAGGACGGGAGGAATGAGAAGGACGGGCACGGGCCCCGGTGCTGCCTCGCCCGGCCCCGCACGCGGGCACGGCCGGCGTCGCACGATGCAACACGGGCGGGAGAGAGCGAGGGAGGCGGGGAGGGGACAGAGCCCCGCCGGACCCGCCGGCAGAGCAGGATCGGGGCGGCGGGGGGCGAGGCCCAGCCCGCACTTACCGAGCGGGGGACTGCCCGCGTCCACGGTGAGGCTCAGCGCCGCCATTCCCACCGCCAACGCCGGAACCGAGGGAGGCAGTGGGGCGGGGCGCGCAGCGCTGCCAGCTCGGCAGGGGCCGGCGCGGCATGGGCGGCCCGGCAGGACCCGCCCCGGGGCGGGGGAAGCGCTCGTCACTTCCGCGGGAGAAGCCGTAGAGGCGGCGGAGAGGGACGTGAGGGGGTTCGGTGTGTCCCTGCGTTGCCGCGGCCCGGAGCCGGCCAGAGGTGACGAGCGGGCGGCGCCCGGGGCCCTCCCGGCCGCGCCGGTGGAGCCCTGGGGAGCCGGCCGGGATGAGGGATGGGTGCTGATTGCGGGCTGCCCTGCCCCTCAGCAAACCATATGCCGGTGCTTCCCTTCTCACGGCTTCTCCGGCTGAGCCTTCCCCAGGGCTTTGCGGGCGCTGCCTGCCAGAGCCCTTAGCTGGATGTCTGGCAGCAGACGTGGAGATGCCTCCAGCCCCTTTTCTATGTGTGATGATCCAAACAAATCGAGCAGCGCAACACACACCGACACGTTTGAGTGCGGTGGTTTCACTCCTCTGGTTTTGTAGGATGTCACTTGTTAAACTTCGCACAAACGTGCGAATTTTGCAGCGGGTCAAATGAGTCCTAGAATATCCCGAGTGGGAAGGGACCCACAAGGATCACTGAGTTCAACTCCTGACCGTGCACAACGTGGTCCAAACGCTTTTGAACTGGCAGGCTTGGCACTGTGACCACTTCACTGGAGAGCCTGTCCCAGTGCCCAGCACCTTCTGGAGCCTTGGAATGAATTATAAAATGCTGCGTCACCGAGTTTTCACAGGAGACTGGCTCAAATTCACTTTGTTGCAAGGACAATGCAGTGTGCCTGCGATTTTCTTCCCCCCCCCCATCTATTTTATAGATGTTACTGTAGCATCTAACATGCTAACAGAGACATTATCAAATGCTTGAATGGTGAACCACTGCTTTTTGTGCAGTGAAGGTAGTGGTATAGCCAGAGCACGACTGCACATTACGTGCTGGTTTTAATGCTTGATTCCTGCTGCTGCATTTAATTTCAACTTTCCTTACTCTTCTCCTGTGCTAGCAGTTCTACAGTTTCTGTAAGCATGGAAAGTATTTCCACAAGTTTCCATACATAAGTACCTTTACACACCACGCAGAAGCTGATACATACTGTGTGTTCTACTCCCATTCAGGTAACTAAATGAGCTGACAGAAATTACAGCAGAATTAAAAAGAGGCTTATGCTGAAGAGATTTTCAAACCTATTGCAAGTTTCAGATGAAAATAAGGTTATAGAGGCAATAGATGAAGATTACTATGACTGGGTTCTGTCCTTTGTATTTTAATGATTGCATGGAAAGAACGATTAAGGCAGGCGTTTGTGTTGCCTGAGTTGTTCTACATTTTATCTTAACACGTTTTGCAAATTCACATGCAGATTTTGATGGGAATGCCACAGCATATAACTCAAAGAATCCTGTATAAGATAAAGGTAAAAATTATGTATAACAAGAAGTGAAATCATTGTACTTGCTATGTGGTTCAAACTTCAGTCACAATCAGTATGTGGAATGACTAAACTTGTAATGGGCCAAAATATGAAGAAGGTTCTAATTAAAGCATGCTGAATCTGCCCTGCATGCTCTTACTCGTTATGCAATTGAGGAAGAGAAGAAAGGTAGGCTTTAGATCAAGGGATTAGAGGCACACATTGTTCCTATATATGCAGCTCTAATCCAGTGTAATGCTAGAATGAGGTAAATGCTAATCTTGCTAATTTATCTGTAAATGTTAGGCTAAGATGACCTCACTAAGGAAAAGATTCCTTAGATTCTGTTCCGCATGTGTACACGGAGAGACAGGAACATTTTAGCAAGAGCTGCCTTGTTCATATCTTCTGGTGGCAAGATGTTTCTGCTTGATGGAAATGGAGTCAGCTTTATTAGTTATTTATTAATAACTAATAGTTATAAATAGTTGTTAATTCTATATTATAATCATATATTAATAACTAATAAATAGTTATAAATAGTTATTATTTATTAGTTATTTTGAAGACCTAATCTTGTGGGCAGAGAGGAAGTGAGAAAGGGTGCAGTGCATCTTGCAGGCTACTTCATGGTGCCAGCAGAGGGTAAGGAAAAAAATCATGCATGAGAGCTTAGGGATTCAGTCTTTAGGTAAGCAAGCAGCTGTGTTCAGACATCCTCCCTGACACCACCTGCCTGAGAACCTGACATATGTCACTCTTTTCTCCACAAGGAGAACAGAAAGAAAAGCAAATCTCCATGTTCTCTGTTGAAACTGGCATCTCTCCATGGCATGCCTCAGTATGTATCACTTGACAGGGAAAAGGAGGCCTAGGACTACTTCATTTGAGAGTAAGGGACTTGAGTCACAACATCTGGAGAAAAGAAGGGGCACAGATGCCTCACTGGTTCAAGAGCGTAATTCCAAAATCTTAAATTCAGCTTGAAGAGACTTCAAAAGAGTTTGTCCAAGTTTCCAATTTTAGTTTGTCGTACGTAATTTACTACTGGTTCTCTTTTGTGTTCAAGTGGACTGGGCCGTTTAATCCTGCTTTCCTAACAGCCACACCTATGGGAAAGCTGGCTGAAACAGAATCTCCAAAGTTAATTTTAGGTGATCTTGGCCCTGTTCTTCTCCCCTCCTCTAACATGCCTGTGTTCCACAGGCGGGGGAAATGGTACTGTCAACTTCCTCAACTCTGGGCCTGTTGGAAAGGCACCTGGTTTATCTTAGAATTTGGACATGGAAATTTCAAAGTCTGGCTTTTCTGTTATTCCCAAGTATGCCAAAGTGACCTTGGCTTTGGGTGCCCAAAGTGCTCCAAGACTGCAGTGGCATAAACCCTGAAAAATCATTTCAAATCATCACAGAGGTGCTACGAACTCTTGCCCTTGTCATGCTTCCTTGGGTTCCCAACTGAGCTGTTCTGAACTCTGCTGTATGTACACTTCACTGATCCTCAATTAATCCAGTGATCCATGAACCCTTATTTGAGATTTCCAGGCCCAGCTGCATTGTGTCCTGCCTCCTTCAAAATTCAGACAACCCCAGCTGGCCATCCCAAAACTCAGTGCAGACCAAAAAAAATTCAGATGCCACTCTAAGAATCAAAACTGGCAACTTTATAACAAATGGGATCCTCTATCCAGGCAAATGCTTAGTTCATTTGTATTTAACACAATAACCTTTATTGACAACAAAAACCATTGAGCAAGATCAGGTACATGACTTAATATGATTTTGTGTCCAGAATATGAAGATGATTTTTGGTCTGCAGTGTTATGATTAGCAGTATATCACACTCAGTCATGACGAAGAAAAACTCCCAAAGAATAAAGAAAACAACTACTGAAGAAATGTGACTGTTTTGATGTTTTCTGCTCAACACAGCCAAACAATCTGATCCAACAGATACTTAGAGATTCTGTATGATTTTGAGATTATTGAACACATTCAGTTCAGATTCTATGAAACAGAATTTCATGCTCAGTCATCTTCTCCCTTTCTTTTTTACCAAGCTAATTTTCTCAGCCTTCCAGGCCAAGTGAAGACTCTTCCCTGCTTTAAGGCACAAGAGATTCTTTCACAGTGTTTGGAATACGACTGGCATAGTAGTCATAATTTCTCAAAGTGGCAAGGACACCAGCTGAATTCATGTGTTTCACCTCCTTGTTATACTGAAATGAATTTCCACAGATATCAGTTATCTTGCCTGCAAAAAAAAAAAAAAAAAGAAAAAAATATTCCAGCAAAATGGAGTTGGAGTCTATTAGTTCAAGTGAAATAACTAAAAGCAGTCCTTGTGGTACATATGCCTGTCTTCAGATGTGAAGTATCTTTGCTTCCAGTTTAAGTACAACAGCTTTTATATTGACTGAAATCAAATAACTAGTGGGTTTTTGTTGTTTTTTTTTCAACAATATTTAAATTCTTTGTGTCTCAGAAAAAGGAAAACATGTCTCTCTCAAGGATTACTTAAAATGCTTCCTGAGTAGCTTTTACATTTGCCATTGACAAGCAGCAAAGAAAAATTCTCAGTTCAAGTAAAAACCAGGGTAACTCTATACCACAAACTCTAACATAATGTTGAAACACCCCAGCTGGTTTTAAATGAGATTTTAGGAATCACTTAGCAAGAGCAAGACAGGTCTTTATTCAAGCTGATTTAACTAGGAGATTCCTACCTACCAAAGAGGGTAAATACAGCACTGTGCTGCCCCAGATTGGTTGGCTTGCTTTGTGCTTGAGCTAACCCTGTTTAAAATTATCCCACAGTTTTGAACACTACAGGCTGCAGAGGATCACAATAGTGTCATTATGAAGCCTGTTATCCTTGCTTGGCAAAATTTAGGAATCAAACCCCATAATTTTAGCATATGGTGGTAAAAGGTCTATTAATGTGAAAGGAAGAATTACAAAAAAATAATACTACTTCAAATCCTCAGTAGTGTGTCTTTTCATAACTTTTCAACCTCTTTAGCCCCTATATAAGTGAAGTGTCTCATGTTGGTTGGAGACCATTAATTCTATTGAATTACATGAATTACTCAATTTTGGAGTTTGTACATCCAGAGAACAACAGCCCTAATGATTTGACCTATTTTTGTTGGTTTAAAGAATTCAACGTCCACATATTACATAACATGTTACTAATAATAAACTACTATACTCAGTTAGTAGGACAGCAGATTTTACTGTGAAATAGTAGCCAACAGAAAAAAAAAAGGGGCATTTGTTTTGAAAATATTAAAATGAATATACCCCAAATTTAGGGATTTGGCTTTTTTAATTACGTGACAGTTATTGACACATGTATTGTCATTTTTCATTCAATGGAAAGCATAGCTATCTTCAAATTAACGCAGTTTCACTTATCCTGGAATGCTTTGAATGCTTTGAATGCTATTAACTTACCTCCCACAGCATGTAGGATAGCTTCAGGTGCACATGTATCCCACTTCTTGCACCCAGGACTGGCAAATACATAAGCAGATGCTTTGCCTTCTATGAGTTGAATGATCTGTTAAGAATAGAGTTGCAATCATTGCAAAGGATTTAGGCATTTAGAAATGGGTAGAAATAACACCAGGAAGTGGGGATTAAATCTGTTTATTTAAGTACTGATAGTCAGGAAAGGAACACCAGCCATTTCCTTATTAATATTACAATAAATGTATTAAAATTTGGAAGCTATACTGTATCACCATTCCCAGCTCAATATTTTTGATTGTTATAAATACAGTCTATAGGATGAAAATCTACTCTCAGTTTCAGAAACAAGAATTCACTTCTTGTGCAAGTACTAAAAAAATAGAGGGGAAAATATATACATGTTGTGTTAGTGCCACTTTGGGCCTTGCACACGTTGGAGAAAAGAGATGAGAGGGTGTGTTTTTGACAGCTATGACAAAACAGCTTTAAAACCTGTACCAAAGGAGTGTTCCCTGTACGCAGGGAAATTTCACAAAGGAAATATCACTGCGTGCTTGTATTTTTATCCTTTCAAATGTGCTGCTAGATAGTTGGAACAAAAGCTCTATTAACACAAACAGGAGGACATGTCCAATAATTGAGATTAAACTGAATTCCCATTTATTCATACAGCTTTTTACTTTCACTTCTAAAAACAGAATACTGGGAAAGACAGACCTCAGCCATGACCAGTATGGCCACTGGCACAAATACACCTGTACCAAATTCTCTCAACCTCACAGCAGACTGAATCCTAGGAAGAGAAGTTGTGCTGGGTAAGGTGGAGGAAGTCTCTCCTGTATGTTCATGCAAGTAAGCAAATAATTTCTTTTAAAAGTCTTTTTATTTCTTTTTCCAAAGGTGCCACCTCCCAGTAAAACCAGAAGATCTGGGGTTTTCATACCTTGTTTCCTGCCCCTCCAACTCTGATGACATGGTCTGGGTTCAAGGCAGCGATGCACTCATTCACCAGGGCACTGCTGTGGGAGCGGGTGGTAACAACGATGTGTTTGCCAGCAGGTGCTTCTGTCAGTTGAAAGCCAAAGGCACCCATGCCCAGCACTCCCCAGATTGTCCTGCCCAGCACAGCATTAGCTCCTGCCTACAAGAAAGGCACAGAATGATGGTTTATCACACTGATCAGCAGTTAAAGCACAAAGGGGAAGGGTACCTAGATGCATCTTGGCATATCAGGGAGTATATTATTAATATTGGGCTGTACATTTAAACAGTGGTTCTTAAAAAGGACTACTTGAGAGCCCAGAGTGAGAAATTAGCTCTCTTTCCCTATAAGGCAGTGACATCATTGACCCTTTTCTTATATGTGACATTGTGGTGGTGCATTACATCCTGCCTCCAGTGACTGGCAGATTAATATTTGTATATTTCTGTACTTGGGGCACAATCTGTAAGTGAAAGTATCTTGTAATTTGAAATATTTTGTGATCCATGTCACACAAAACATGATAGCATTACATCAGGGATTTTTCTTTTAACTCCAATAAGTTTAATTAATCAGGCTGTATCATGAGCTCCCCCAATAATACTGAAATAAATACATAAATGTCTGTAGATTGGCCATCCTGAAGCCTGGCATGATACACTCTAACCCAGATGTCAGAGACAACTTATGCTTGGTTTATTTAGGGCTGCGGATTTATAGCAGTTACCACACATTGCAAATGCACCCATTGCATGGATTTGCTAAAGAATTTCTAGCAAAGACTGCAACACCACTGACCTGTACTTGTTTTACAGTAGGTACTTTATAAGGACTGCAGTAATTTGCACAGTATATACATAATATATCCTGTATTAGTGCATTACACTAGCCTCGTGATTCAGTATGGTTGTTAGTAGGTTCCTGACATTCAGTTCCTGGAAACCAACATTTAAAAATAATTTAAAAACCCCAATACCTTACATTACAACAATAACTCCATTACATGCCAGTTTTCAGTTGCAAGTGTGCTAACTGAAATAGCTTAGGAGTAACATTTGGAAATCACACAATGCTTCTAAATAAATCAATGATTTAATACCTCATAGTTGTAATATGGCTGATTAATAACTCCTGCTATTGCTTTGCCTCCATAGGCAATTCCAATAAGAACTGTTACGTGGTCAAGGAGACCTGGATAGAAAAAGCAGGAATGTAGTTAGGCTTGAAAAGGAGAAAGATCTTAATAAAAACTTAAACCTTCAGTAAAAGTCTACAAATTAATATGCAGAGTGTTCTCTTAAAAATGCAAATAGTAATCAGGATTCTCAGATGCTGATATAATTTTTTAATCATTTAGCCTTGAGGTCTGCTAAAAAATGCCCCAGATAGAGTTCTTTTTATAGAGCTATGTTATAACTAACACATAGTAAGAAGGATGTTTAAAGATACAACTACACAGCAGTATATGATGACATTCTTCTGTAATTGTGGTGGGAGTTCTTTAATGCTGTTCAAAACTAGCAATTTATTAACATCTCTCTCCCCAAAAAGGGAAAAAAATCTGCCTAAAAGATTTTATATTAATCAACTAAAACATGCATTAGGAGGCAAAAGCATATTTCAGCATGTTGTTTCTTAGAGGCTTTTCTTTTTATTTTTTTCTTTTCTTTCATTTTAGGGTCTCTTTCTATGGATAGAAATTACGCTTTGCTGAGAACAGTTTCTTCCCATGACTGAAAAATCGTGATTTGTGGGAGGATATTTGTTTTATTTTGAAAGGGCTACAAGTACAGCTGTGATATTTGGGTTATTTGAGAGGAAGATGTAAATATAATTGAGCATATTCCTGTTTGAAGGGGAGATTTAGTCCTTCAATTCAAAGATATACAAAATTGTAAATTTAACTAAAAACTCAAGACAACCGGCCAGCAGTCAAAGGCAGCTCGTTGCACTCTGAAGTGATAAAAACTGGTCAGCACTCAGTAGCCCATCAGGAATATTCAGTACTGGTTAGAACTGAATAAGGTGAATAAATACATTCCAAGCACTCAAAAAGTACAGAAACATCAGCCTTATGAAACCATATTGTAAGTAACTTCTATGATAAAACTATGGACATGTATGCTACTTTATTTCTATTGCTAATTTTTTTACCAAGAGAACTAAAAGAAAATCCAACCTTCAGTGTACTCCTTGGTTCCATCCAAGGGATCAACCCATATTACAAGCTTTAAGAATAAAAAAGTAAGGAAAAATTAACAAATACAAATCATGTAAATTTCCACACAAAGTATACATTTTACTTTAGTGTTTTTATTTCCTTATGGTAGTAAGGAAATAAAGAGATCCAAAGTTTTAACATTATTATTTGGCTGAAACCTATAATAGTATTTTACACCAAAAAAAAAAAAAAGCTTAAATATTGACTGGAATGTCTCAGTAAATCTCTTAATAGAAGTATGAAGGATTAAGCTGAAATGGAAAATGAGATTACTTTCATATGTCCAAACTAGATTCCTGCCAAATTAATTTGAATCACAAATTGTAAGAAGCCAATTTCCATTTCCCATTACTGCAGACAGGAACATGCAGGATTTGTAGCTCTGGAGGTGTGATTCTCATGACTACATTTCAATTTTCAAACAAAAAAGAAAAACTGGCAACATTGAAAAAACCTTTCTTCATTGTACACTCTTAGCTAAAATTAGAAAGTAGTATAGATAATGTAAAATATAAAGACATAGACATAGCAATACCTCTTCCTCTTTAATTCCTGTGTACTGAGCAGGACAAGGTTTCTTCAGTATTTCTTCACAGTGACCATCTTCAATTAAATCCTCAGTTACATCATCAGTGGGCAGCTCCTAACAAAAGAATTCTCAGAATTATCATAAAAATGTTTTGGACTCACTCACCTCATTTTGCCTTAGAGCTGTGTATTTGACAGCACCTTGAAAAAGCTAATGAAATGGAAAGATGAAATGGGATGGAAATACCTTTGTCTGTTGCTTTTTGCATTCTTTTTTTAAAATTAAAACCGATGTTTTCCTAAACCCAGCCAAAGCAAATTCTAGTGCAAGCTACAGCATGATAAATAGTTAGTGTGAAATAAAGCAGGTACTTACTTCTTCTCCTATGATTGTCACCTTGGGAAACTTCCGTGCCAGGGAAGCACAAATGCTCATTTGTACCAGTCGGTCAGCTTTGGTCTGCAAGTCATTGGGTCCAGCCTGTCCAACAGTGGATAGGAATTTGTGTACTGAAAAAATACACCAGCACAGTGGCCCATACAGCACTCTGAATATCTACTTGTAATCTAAAAGAAGTCTAATTTGGTAAATCTTCAACCCAGTAAGTGACCTTGTGAAAGGCAGGCTAAAAACTGCAAGAAGCAGTGTTTTCCTGTGCACCCCAGAGCTAAGACAGACTGGTCTGACAACAGAACAGTGGATTTGGTGCCCCAAGGTGACAAAAAGAAATGACTGCAATCTTTCCCAATGTTGTGTAGCCAAACGTATGTTGCTACATGTGTTACAGTAATTTCTTAAATGTTAATAACCTGCTACATGTGAAAGTAGGGTAACTTATTAACACTTTTTTAACCCTTTAGGTCCAGAGATAGAATCCCAGTAAGAAATAATTCTGTTAGCATTGGAATTTAGAAAGATAGTTCATCTAAGATTTGCATCTTACTTGTATCAAACAAAAATTTTATCTGCTTGTATCTTATCTGCTGACAACATGAAAAGTGTTTTATCCAGCTACAGGGATTAGCCATAGGAATGAGATATTCTATTTAGAATCATGTAATTTTTGCATGTTCAAAACTAGTTTGTCACTTAGACAAGTGCTAATTTTATGAAACTTGACATTTTTCTTTGAAATTTCCCTCTCATCCCCTAATTAATTTGGTTGAAATTGGTCCTGAATTTAGACTCAATGAGATCAATTTATTTCAGAGAATGTCCTTTGTTCCAGGACATGAACCAAATAAACCAGTATAAGTAGTTCTTCAATGTAAGAATGGGTGGACAAAAGTGTCTACCACCAAGCTGGGGGTGGGGGTGGAGGGGGGGAGTACAAGTACTACAAAGAAAAGCAATATAAATGGAGAGCTTAGAGTTGACTGAAGGAAACAAAATTCAGGATATCAGGAGAGGAGATGGCTAAAAACTCAGGTGTTCCTGAAATAGATACATGGATGGAGGGTCACTATGTTGAGCGAAAAAGGTGGAACATTCCCTTCCCAGATGTTCTAAAGCTTTCAGTAAGGCCAGATGGAATTGGTCTTGGTGTTTGCTGGCTACAGAAAGAGGACGAATGATGAGAAGCAGCACTTCTTTTCTGTTCTGCCTCTCTTCCCTTCAGACTGCAAAACAGAGGCACATGCAGAAGTTCTCTTGCCTTCTTCCTCTTCCTTCAGCAGCCACCTTTGGCAAGAAGCTTGCAGGAATTTCAAGATCTCTAGTCCCGCAAACAGGCACCTCTTTTGTTGGTCATTGCTTTCAATCTAATTTTGTGTGTTTGTAGTATTCATTCTTCAAAAAGTTTAAAAGTATGTAAAACCAACCTCACTTAGAACCAATATCACCTGTTATATTCGATGATTTTTGAATAATGTAAATTCCTGCAGTACCTTCGATGTAAAGACCAAAAATAATATATATATTTAATGAAGCCCTTAATATTGTTATATATCTGTAAAGCTAGAATTAGCTTCTAAAGTTAATTTCACCTATTCCAGTACTGTACTCAAAACAAAGATCCTGGCTCATCAGTGCAACTTACTAAATTACAGCAAATTAAGAACTTTAATACCTGTTTTCTTTTTAGAATTAAATTTGAAGCTCTGAATTTATTTTGAAAACTTTGATTTACAATAAAAGCTAAGGTTATTTTTTGTTTTAGGAAATCAAACACTGATTTCTTCTAATCCAAAATTCGTCAAGGGTATGGTATTTTAAGCTGTACTATGGATGTGAGAACATAGGTACAGAAATTAACAGGAAATATACCTTATTATGAATTTTGAGGTGCTATGCAAACCTTGTGTTTTATGAGGGAAATCAGGACAAAATTATGGTGTTTCTTTTAAATGTACAAATGTTGTTTAGAAGTACTGGTCAAAAGACACTTTTCTAGGGCTGTTTTAATCCTTTAAAAAGGAATATTTGTTGTAGGTGGTGGTGGGGGAGGTGAGGGCTCTATTTCCTCTCACAGTTGCTGATTTTTAAAAATACCACTTTGGCTTATATCTAACTCAAGATTAACAAGGGAAATTAAACTGGAACAAAGTAAAAGGTAATACCTTCTCGACTATGCCCAGATCTCCTGCAGACATCACATTTCTAACAATTGTTGCAGCTTTTTCTGCAACAGAATATGCCGAGGCCACCACACGCATGAGGAGAGCTGGAGAAGCCATGCTGAATGCTGAAAAGAAACAAAAAGCAAAGTTGAACATTTCTCTCTTCAATAGAAGAAAAAAGGTAGAGTATTTTACCTAACATTTCAAACAGAGTAGAAAGCGGAAAGTGGGTTACAGCCAGTAAATGGTAACGAGGTGAGCTTTGGATTTTTTTGAAAATACAATTAACGAACACAAGGATGTAAAGCTATTGTAGAAAGGATCTTGCAAATACCCAAGTTGTGTCTGACAGTGAACCTGGTTCTCACTAAAACAGAATGACATAAAAAAAGAACAACAGCAGCAGCAGAAACTTTTATCATAAATATTAAGAAAAAGAAGAGTCTACACACAGCACTCATTTTTTGCACACTTTGAACATAAGTTCATTTCTTCAGAACTGAACCTACAGTTGGTTCGTGCCCAGAACTCAAGCACAAGACTACCAGACACGATGACATCAGCAACTTCACTTACTATTCCCCTTTGTTTAACTACAAAATAGGGGTTTGTAGATGGCCAATTGTGTACACAAGGTAGGTTAATGATATGCAGATACTGCAAACTTGTATGCAAAATCTGAATTTAGCCATCTGAATTTAACCGTCCTTTCTGTATTTGTTTAACTTCTCCTGATTTCTTTAAGGAAACCAATTTCTATCTTTCTGCCTCCCCTCACCACTCCATGTCCTGTCATTCTTAATATTGCATTGTCTTCCTCATCTCTTCTCCAGCACAAACCAATGCAATTCACTGGGCCTTCAGTTACCAAGTAGAATAACCATCACCATTGGAAAGGCTGGCATTCCTCCCAGCTTTTCTTTAGCTCAGGAAAAAGAGGTATTGATAACCACACTGCATTTTTGTAAAATGCAGAGCTAATTGCTTTTCACATTTTCCTATCAGTTGTTTCTGTCTATGTAGATGACACACTTTTTGGCTTGGCCTCACATGTGTGACACACTTCCAAGGAAACACTTGAGCAGAGCCAGAACAAAATACAGAGGAACTCACTAATCACCTCACAAAAGAAGATATATTATGGGGGAAATGTAATATAACAATCACAGCATAAATATTGCCATTGCAGCAAGTCCTGCTTAAGTGGCAATAGGTCATTATACAACACCTTTGCTTTCTTGACAAATGAAGTTCATGGCTGTTCACAAAACAGCAATGTCAGAGGTATCAGAATCCAATTTAGCCGATTTAAGAACTTTCTGACCACTTTAGTAACACCATACCTGTATGAGTAAAGTCAGAAGCACTCTGAGGCTGAAAGAGTAGAGCAACTGTGCAAGCATATTCAAAAAGCACAGTTGCTAATGTTAATTATTATTTCCAGCTGATGGATGGGAGCAAAGTGCACTGGAGTTCTGTGGAACAGCAAAGGTCCATACCCAAAGTAACCCTGGACAGGTAGCAATGGTTACAGAGGAACTTTTGGAAATGCTACCTGTGGCAAAAAGCAGCTCTCAAACAATTGAAAGTTGCAGAGCAAATATGTATCATAACACATGGAAAGCCATATACTATTTTAAGTCTATACCATCATGTGAAACAAGTGAGCAGGAAGGAAAATCGTTTATTCCATAATGAAAATATATAGAATATGAGAATTTCAGAGAAAGAGCTAAAAGAGTAGCACATTAGCTGTTAAGTTTGGATTAGAGATGAACACATGAACATAATTAACATTCTTTGCTCAGCTTCTCAAAAAAAAGTCATCTGTACATTTGATCCTACTTCAAAAATGAGAGGAAAACTTAATTGTTTTAAAGTCTTGACTTACTTTACAAACATAAAGAGCAAACACATAAAATTTCAAAAGACTCAGAAAACAATACAGAAATACTATCTTAAGTTCTTGAAGCTTGACCCAAGGTATTTTTAGGCACATTTTTCTTGTCCATACTTAGGGCAAACAAGTATACTTTCTGTGGTGAACCCAGGATCTCCTGGCAAACCTTAACACTAAAATATTTTTATGACAAAATAAGTTTTATTAAAAGAAACTGAAATGAGAGGTTCAACACCCCTTCCTCATCACTCTGGAGTAATTACCTAATGAATTGCAAAGTATTTTATTAGTGCAAAGGTGCTTTAGATTTTTACAGGGCTGCATCTCCTGTGTGGCACATCTTCTGGTGTATTGGACCTTTTTGATTAGATAAGTGAATGCAGTAGTTGCCTCTAAGTTTTTCACCTCTGTAACTTTTTCTCAAGTTAACTTATTTATAGGTTTATGGCACATTGTTTCTAATGAGGGCAATGTCTAATGTATACTTCCACAAGGCACTTAAGAATATATTGCTTGCTTTGGACAAAAATAGTTTGACTCCTAGAAAACTGTGCAGTTTACAAATAATGCACAGCAATTATCTCTCGAGTTAAATTTGGGTATCATTTTCTTCTAAAGATCTTCCCTCCTTTCTTCTAGCCCAGCAAGCAAACTGTTGAATGGTCTTGACAAATCAGCCTGTTCTGATACCTATTAAAATCAATGAGTTCTCGTTCCACTTTTTAATTCTGATGTATCTAAGTACTACAGGCTGACAACAATTAACTTATCAAATTTGTTGATGTTTCTTATTCTCTTTTATTCTCTTTTCATGGTTTTGCCTGATGAAAGGAGAAAGCGGACATCACACAGAGCATGTCCTTAAATCCAAGTGCTAAGCCATGACTTCATTCTTGGAACTCTTCAATGTGTAAGCGACCAGAGCTCCTTGTTTCTTTACAATAAACTTCGGCCCACACCTAATAAAATATAAACTTTCCATTATGTAAGGGAGCAATATTTACCCAGCAGAAGCAGGCTAGGACTTGGGGTGGGAATCTCACTGAGGTACACCTACAGGCTTCCAGGTGGGAAAGGGCTGCGCTACCTCATTTCACCAAAGAGGAAAAAAAAGGGAAGCCTGTTCTTGGTTTTCTTGCCGTGATATTCCCGGTGGCAAAGCGCCTGCAGGGCAGCGCAGCCGGAGCTAGGAGCGGTACCCGCGAACGCACCCAGCAGAGCGTGGCCGGACACACCACGGCTAGTCGGGGATGGCAGGAGCAGCTCTGCTGGCGCAGCCGCCAACTTACCGTGTCCAGCCTCGCTTTGCCCTGGATTTCCGCCGGCCCCCGCGGCCCGGCACCGATCGCCGGCAGCTCTGAGCCCTTCACGTCCGTCCCCGTTCCAAGGAGGGACCCACGCCCCAGCACCGCCGCTCCNACCCACGCCCCAGCCCCGCCGCTCCCCGCCCGCAGCGCACCGAGGCCTCCGACCCGGCTCCTTCAGAGAGGACTCGCCGCCTCTACCAAACTACCTCAGAACCCCCCGAATCCTTCCGGCTCCGGGCGGGGCTCAAGCTCTCGCCCAGCCCGTGGGGAGTGTCGAGCAGCCGCCGTGCCGCCCGCCCTGCGCGGCATGTCCCCTGCCGCGGCCCGTCGCGCCGGCGGAAGCGCAGCCGCAGCCCGTGAGGATGCTTCGGGCCTGGCGGGCGCCGGCGCTGGCCCGGG
>VYZP01023086.1:269-12685 GCA_013400635.1 Hypocryptadius cinnamomeus | reverse complement strand
GCAGGAAGGCTGATGCATATTTCTTAATAGCTGCTTTAATGGTAGGGAGCACCATATTGCAATATGATCATCTCCACAGTGGTCCAGATGGGGTTTACAGGAAGCAGTGACTTTGCTAAGCAGATGTTTCAGAGCTATATATATATATTTTTTAATTATAATTTTTTTTTATTTCTCTGGATGTTACTAAGTAAAATATGTCAGTGTACTGCTTGACATGTTCTAAAATTGTTTAAACTTTTGATTACACTTTTCCTGTCCAAAAGTGATTACACTTTTCCTGTCCTCACAATAAGTTTTAGTGCCTGCCATAGCCTGTTTTAAGTCTCAATTAATATATGTAGTGATTGCCTGATTATAAGAATGAAATGTACAGAAATGAAAGGAAAAAAGGCATTTGGACAGCCATAGTCTCTTCAGAAACTGCCTTCAAGACTGTGGCAAGACACAAAGCTGCCCTTCCTTTTTTATTAAGTGAAGGAGAGTATGAATAAAGGAACTACTTTATTCATAGATGTACTGAAATAACAAAATGAAAGCAATGGAACTACTGCAGTGGGACTATAATAAAGGTCAGAATGCATTATTCTGATATTTTTAAAATTTAAGGGTGTTAAGTTTATGGTTCTGATTCCTTTTATTTTTTTGTGTGATTGGGGTGCTTATGGTCATTGGTAGAAATTTAAATACAGCAATGAGTGGAATCCTGTGTGCATCTTGAATTGCTGGGGTTTGCTGGCACACAAGCAGAATGATGGGGATTATTTAAGAAGGTGGCATAACTTCAGAAGGCTCAGCAACAGATATTTTAGCGTCTGTTGTGATGTCAGAACAGTAATTCAGTATCTTTTTGGTTGATAGTGGGGGCAGCTGTTTCTGCTTCCCACTTCTTGTTCAAGTTCTAAGTGTACGTGAGTGTAGACGGCAGGGACTGTGCTTTTTTTAAAGGCTGCTTTATTATCCTAGAGGTTACTCCTGGACTGTTGCTCCAGTTATAGTAGAGATGAGTAGAAAACTAACAACATAGGAGAAGCCTGTAAATCTCATCCAGCAGTAAATGACTTTGTCNNCATCCAGCAGTAAATGACTTTGTCTAACAGTTAAAGATCAGCTACTGAAGGATAGGAATTTCTCTTCCTTTTTGACTACCGTCTCGCTTTGTTCATTTTTCCTTAAAGATATTCTGGATGCAGCATGACTATCTGCCATCTCTGTCTCAGAGATCCTTCTCTGATGTTCTCCAGAGTGCTTTGTTCTTATTATATCATTCCTTTTACTGAAAGTTCAATGTCTGTGAAGGGAGAAAGGGAAGCCTATTCCAGGGAGCTCAGTGAGTCCTCCCAACAGGACTCAGCAAGCCACTAGCATCATGCAGGTTCCACTGTTGCAGAGCTACAAGAGCACTCAGAGCAAATGCATGATAATAAATATCCTCTGAAATATCTCCAGTTATACTACTGAGTGATAAATCATTGTTCTTTTAAGTAGACCATTTGTAGTTTTTATAAAATAGGTTTTCTTGCTGCGTGTGAGTTTAAACTATTATTAAATGTTCAGAGGAGATATGCCTATGCATTATAGAACTAGAAGAAATAAGTACTGGGAATTACATTAGAAAAAACTGAACGGAGTAAGTAGTATTAAATATAGAGAAACATTACAAGTTTAATGTTTTCTGAATGTATTAAAAACAAGTATGGTGTTGCAGTTGAGAATGAAATTACATCCGATCTCTTAATTTTGTAATGCTAAGGAGGAAAACCCAAAATTTTGTGTATAAAGGTTCTATTGACTTGAAGCTTATTTAAAATTATTATTTTTTTAATATCCCTGTGTGCATAGAATGGTATGGGAAGAGGCCAAAATTATGAAGAAATAATACTTTTAGATATTATTCAGACAGGTATATTTGTAAGTAGCTGTCTCTAGAGATGGGGTCTCCACAAGTCCTGGTTGCAGCTGAGCAGAACCAGCAGGTAACTCCTGCCAGGCCAGTTTTACAAGGTCTGCTCGTCACTGTGCCACGTGTGGCACATTAGCCAAAGCTGCTCCTCGAGCCACACGTGATGCCTTCTGGTATTGAAGAACACAGATTCATGCTGCTGATTACAAAATCAGTTTGGTAAGGACAGCATGGCACGGTGTGTTTTTGGTACATCTGAGGGCAGCACTAGTTTCCTATGAAAACGAAAAAGAAAAGTTTTCCTCCTACTTCTAATTCTCATGTCACTAGCTTGGATGAAAAGCAAATCAAATTCTACTTTTTGGCCTCTCTGCGACTTCAAAGGCGAAGATTCTTCTGGGCTTGGCTGAGTTCTTTCTAGGTAAACACAGAACAGCTGAAAGAATACCTGCAGGTCTTTGAAAAGAACAGTAAGACTGCAGCTTTTTCAAGCTGGCTGTTCATCACACACTACTTATTGCTCATCTCTAGCCTTGGCTTTTTTTCCCACTTCCATGCAGTTTCATTTGTATACTCAATAAATAGTACAAAAGTAATGTCATATAGTCCCCACTTAGGATAAAAGTGAAAATACAGGCAAACATTTATACTTGCTAGCATCTGAAAAAAATACTTCGAGGACTATTTAAAACTATTTGAACTTGAATTTATTTCACTTAGGAGTCTTAATTTAGCTACAAATAGTTTGCTAATGGATTTTCTAATTGCTAAAAATAATTAATAAATACCTCATCTGAAAAGAATAGATTGGAAAATAAGTGAAATAGAGTATCTTATTTATTGTCAAAATGAATCTATTAAAAAGTGTTTCTAAATTTTCTTTGTGTGTTTTGAAAGTACGTTTAAAAAAAAAATAAAAATCAGTTTTAGCAACAGTATTATTGTAAGGTAGCTGTGCCACATGCATACATGCTTATTTTAGATGCTCTATTCAGAGATTATTGCTCTGGAGGTAAGTGAAAAAAACTTACTGCAAACTATTGGGAGGGGTGAAAAAATATCCCAACAAAACTGCCCCAAACCCTAAAGTATTCAGAAATTGTATAGATTCTTCTATTATATTTGTCCTACCATCTGTGTCCTTTGGAATTACCTTTGTCACTGTTCTTCACTGAGACTTAGTCTGGCTGAAGGAATGGGCCGACAGAAATCTGCCAAAAATCAGTGAGGACAGATGAGTTCTCTGTGTGTGATGGACTAACCTCTAGCAGATGTGCACAGCAGAACAAGATATGCTGGTCAGAAATGTGGACAGGGAGGCTCTGATGGAATATAAGGGAAATACCTTTACTCTGAAGGCAGCTAAGCAGTGGAACAGGTTTTCAAGGAGCTTGTGGATTCTCATTCGCTAAAAGTTTGAGATGTGCTCAAGCAAATTCCTGAGCAGCCTGTTGAAGTTCAAAGCTGTCCCTGTTTAAGCAGGAGTTTGGACTTCTCAACATTAATGATTCGGTCTCAAAATTCAGAATCACAATTGCATTTTTATGGCAATAGCTGCAGCTCTGTTTTGCCCAGAAAGCTATTAGTTTAATCACAGATTACATATGTGTTCAGTGTGACTCTAACTACTTTTATAAACCATCAGGTTCCTTTCCTGTCCATAGGTTATGTGGAGAAGCTAAGTCAAAGGAATTAATTTGACCCTTTTTTTTTGCCCCAATCATTACACTGTTATTACCTGTTGAGCATTTGCATGTGACCTTTCTCATGAGTCTCCTGCTATTGCATCCTTGTCCACTCTTCTGGGAGTGCTGGGAAATGAGCACAGCAGCTGGAGAGGCAATGGCTCTGCTAACTCAGGGAGCTTTTCTGCAGGGTTTAGAGAGTCCCCTGAAAGAGGCAAGCTCTGCATCAGTACTTGAGTGCAGACTTGTGTGCAGGAGGATCACACTGGTGTTAGAACGACCTGTGCTGCTGAGCAATAAATAGCTGCTGTGTTTTGCACGCGCTGATGGTCTGTGGGTTTTTCTTTCTGCCTCTTCAGCTGTTTGGCTGCGTTCCCAAACAAGCAGAGCTGAGTGGTGGTGTCGGTGTGTGTGGATCACTGTGGCCAGGCTTTTGTAACAAAAGACAAGAAATGGTCTGTTTTAACCATCTCTCAGCAGGAAAGGACAGTGCCTGCAAGTTTATCTCCTTGAAAGCATTGAGGGAAAGCAAGAGATACTGAGCTGCAAAGCAAACATGAAATTGTGGAGTGAATGCTTCTGATGTAGGGAGATGCTGAGTGGAGAGGTGCAGGTCCTGTGGTGTATGCACACAGTTTGTGGTGGTTGGGAGTGGGGCTGTGGCCCAGCCACATCCCCAATGGGCACAGCTGTGAGGAGCAGGTGAGCAGCACTGACAGCAATGAGCCATGCAGTGCCCAGGGGCACTGACCAACCACCAAAGGGAGCAGAGGGCACACAGGTGCAGTGCATCAACATGAGGGGTGTCAAAGGTTGGGCTAAAGAATAAGAAGGGCAGATGCTTGCAGCCTTCTGAAGTTGAATGACGTTACTCTGAATGGGCTGAAGCCTTGTGAAATTGTATGATGATACTCTGTGTATTGTGGCTGTCTCAACCGCAACATGTGCTGCGACACTGGAGGAGAAGGAGGCTGTAAAATGTGTAGATGTGTGTTTTGCAATCAGGTGATTTTACAGTGATCAAATATATTTTGAGTAGCCCGGTGAAGTAATAAAATCTGGGAACAGACTGGCTTAAAACTAAGTAGAAAGTAGTAGTAAATCAAAATAGTATTTGATGTTACAAGTGGGAAAACTCTGGAAAAGAAATTAATAATTCCTTTGAAAATAGGTTCGTAATTTCTTTCACCAGCCTTCTGTCTTGTCTTCTTCCTAAGCAACTAATGAAGTATTGCCATATATATGTCCAGCCACTAAAGACTTTTTTTTTTAGTGATTAGTACAGTCTGATTTTTTTTTTCTTTTTTTTTTTTACATAACTCTAGCAATTTCTTGGTTTATTTATTTTGGTTTTGATAGTACACATCAGGAAGCCATGCCTCTGCTTTCATAAATTTGCTTTTTGTATAAGGAGTTTTTTAAGGCAAAGAGAGGCCAGCTTTAATGATTCTTCCCTAGCTGATTTATATGAAACTTCAGTTGACTTCAGGGATGTGAACAGTGAATCTTAGATCCTAATGGAGTTATTTGACTAACACAATGTCTATCTTAGCTACACTTTCTGCTGAATTTACTTATGGACTTATACATTTATTTGGATCTCATTCATGCGATGAAATCTTCAGATGAGGGTTCAGAATTAAGTCAGTGAGAGTCCTCATGTGCATATATATATTTTTAAGAGGTATAGAATTATCACAGTGCCTGTTCTATGTTCCTAAAGGAGCATTTAAGGCTACAGATAGTTTCTGGATTTCGTAGGATTTGTAATTTCAGGGTTCGCGATTTCATCTATCTCATGGTGCTTTGTTTTGCAAAGGGTACCCCGGTGCTGTGCAGTCAGAACCCCTGTCTGTACGCTCAGTAGCAGTGTGGAAGTGGAACATGCCCAGGATGGCTATTGCAGGGTTACAAAGCAGCAGATGCTCTGTGGCCATGGGTGTGCAGGAAGATGTCCTGGTGCAGAGCCAGGCTGCTGTGAGAGCAGTGACAGTGGCCTTCAGGTCCCTGTGCAGTGACACGAGACTGGCTGCCAGCTCCTGACCGCTGCTAGGGATGCCTGTAACAGTGTTGGGGTCAGGAGTACAGATCTGCAAGTCTGGCTGGCTGAAATTGAATCTCCCCTGTAAAATGGGTCTAAAACAGTCTAAATAAGCTCAAAAGAAGCTTGGAAGGCTTTCAGCTCAACACATTGGTGTTTTGGGAAACTTCCTTCCAGTGTGAAGGAGCTGCTTGGATGTTTGCTGTTTCCGAGTAGGTGGTACAGAATTGTGCTTTGTGTTCAGTCATGTATGCAGCTCCTAGGAAAGGATCATTATGAAGTGCTTAACCATTAAAAAAATATGCCTGAATCGTTTTTTGGACCAAGTTTTGGGTCCTAAAAAATTTGCAAGTTCAGTCATGTGTAGTGAGAGAATTTGACTTCTAAATTCACTTACCTAGTAATAAAGACTTGGTACAGCCTTTTTAAAAGGAAAAAAAAATAAATCTTTTGAGTAGTGGAAACAAAATTTAGGTATCCTGGGTGCTTTCCACAACCTACCTTTGTATATTGACTGACTTGGAACTGTGGGCATTATTTTCAACTGTTGGCATAATGTCAATTGACATTGTAGATTTCAAAAAATGTTATCTGGGTTGCTGCCTGTGCTCATGGGATAGGTTGTTTTTTGCATAATGTTTTTAAGTGTTCCTTTCATAGGAAGACTGATAGTTTATCTGAATTGCTCAAATATGAGACCAAGTACAAAAATTGTTCTAAAATATCAACTTTTCAAAAAATCCAAACAAGATAAATCAGTGATTTTGACACATAGCATTTTGTTAGGCTATTATGCTAAACCAGCAAGTTTGAACTGAGTATCACTTCCCTGCAGACATGCACTTCTATTATGGACTGACACAATGGTCTGGCATTTCATTAAATGTTGGTTGGTATCAGTTTATTGCTTTTATTTCATAAGGAGTAATTAAATTTCTGGAAAAGTGAGTTTTTAAAATATTTTGCATGAAAATTCTGTTATTACTGGAAGAAGCCATAGTTGTTGGAATGTGAAGTTGAAAGATCTCCATTATGTAATTGGTCCATTAAAATAAGGGCAGGCCTTACTATTTACTTGCCATTTAAACCCTAGTTAGAATAAAATGTATTCTGTCAAGTCATTCTGATGCCTTGACATTAATTTACCATTAAGGCCAATGGCTCCTTTGCATCATGGGAACAGTCTTGCAGAATATATATCCTTGAAGACTGGGACAGGCTGGGAAGCTTTTAATTGTATTTCCATGGCCAAATTTACTTCCCCTCCCACCCTGTGTTGTGGGATTTTTCCTCTTGTTGTTTTTAACTAAACATAAAGAATTCCTGAATGGATATTATGCTGAAATGTGGGATCTTAACCCCACTAATTCAGTGGCTGGGTGGTACATGAAACAACTGCACTTCTCACTGTGATTTGCTCTGCAGCCTTGAATAAATCACAAACCTTGCACAGTTCCTGCTCTTTTCAATCTTTTTTGCATGAAAACTCTTGATGAGAAGGGAAAGAGGGCTGTATGCTAAAATGCTGGGTTGTCATTAGAAATTGTAGGTATGTCATGTAAACAGCCTGCATCTAAAAATGCTGATTGAAATCAGTCCTGCCATCATCTCACAGTGGATGAGAACAGGAATGAATTTAACTAGCTTGCATTTGCAGCTCGCTCTTAACCACAGCAGCTCATCATGGGCTGCAACAACCTGAGAACTGAGTAAATAGTTTCACACTTAGCTGAGGAGAGCTTCGTGCTTCTGAGAGTAGAAGGTGCCAGCAGATCATGTACTAATTAGTTTAGAACTCACTGCAGTGGGAGCAAGCAGAGGGATCATCTGTAGGCTGGACCCAGCCCTGGAACAGTTTAGTCTGTTCCAGTCTTCCCCCAGCCTCTAAACTTGTGAATGGTCTGGGTGGAGATGCTGCAGACCTGCAGACCTTGAATTCCTAAATCCACAGGCAGCAAACTGAGGAAGAGGTGACAGCATCAAAGCAGTAAATGAATAAATATGAATACCAATATAACTTAATTGTATTTTGTTGTTCAAAACCTTCCCTCAATATTGGTTGTGCAGAGGCAGAATGCTAGGTCAGGAACTAGCCTAGCTATTTTTAGGAACACTTGTATAGATTTTTCTTCATCCTTTTCCCAGAAAGCCAGCATTAACACACCAAATCCAGAGATTTTTCAGGGTTAAGATTTCAATGTTGGTGGCAGATCAATGAAAGTTAGGTCATGGCCTAACACAAATGACACTTTCAGGAGCTCTGCCTTTGAACAGAAGAAGAAATTTTCAACTCATCCTCATGAAACTGCCATGAAATAATTCAGTAAAACAATTTAAGAGCTATTTGTACTTGGGGCAACTCAGTAAATCAGACTTCACAAGAGCAAACTGATTAGATGAATCACTGACTCTACAGATGCATTGGAATAGAATGTCATGTGATTTTATTTTTAAAATGAGAACATTTAAATGAACATGTGCAGACCTAAGTTCCTAAATAACAACCTCTGTGCAGTTCAGCAGCTTTCCAAGTGAATGTTTTTCAGACAGTGGGTAATTCTCCAAGTATTGTGCCCTTAATTTGAGGGGACACTCGGGGGTGCTTAGGCTGGGGATTTTGGAGAGGCTGACAGCCTCTGCAATCCGTGCCAGCAGAGGATGCAGAAACACTTGCCTGCTGTTGCTGAAGTCCAAGGTTCAGGTATGTGGAATCAGCAGTCCTGTTCATGCAGATAGCCCCTCTGTAGGTGTGATGCTTTATTAAAGATTGAGCTGTAAGTTCTCCCAGAGTGACCAAAGTTAATTGCTGTGTGTAACAAGTGTCATTTCTAGACCCCTTGAGGTAAGCACATACTGATGAATCAGCAGCTGAAATCAAGACTAGACTGATGAGCAGCAGTCTTAGAAAGCTCAACAGTGAGGCCAGTCTCTGGGAGAGATTCTGATTTCTGTGATATGCAGAATGTGAAGATGGAGAACTGAGAGATACAAAAAAGGAAACCAGGGCTTCTGCATTGTCTGGAGAAGATAGCATGCCAGCTGGTTAAGAGAAGAAGCAAGAAAATGTTTCTTTTTTGGCTTGCAGAAAACAATTTAAGAATCTGAGGTTTTTTTGGTTTGGGTTTTTTTTCCCCACCCATCTCTTTTATTATCATATAACCTTGTTGCATATCTTCTGATTAAATATATTTTTTTTTCTTGAACTAGAGGTTGAGGTTTGTGGTCAAGTGGGGCTTACTGGCTACACTGGTTGCTTTGGTTTCCTTCTAACTGAATTACAGAGCACTTCTCTACCCAGGGGTTTGGCAGAGCTATTTTGAGACTCTGTAAACTGGGGCCTCAACAGAGGCCATGCAGTCAGCACACCTTCCAGAGCATGTCCAGAGGATATCAGGGATAGATTTCATTGCAGGTGCCTAAAGGCTGGACTGACATAAGCCAAAAAAAGCAAGATGACGTTCCTGTTGCAGATGGTAACTAAAAAGGCTGTCTGATGTGCAGCAAGATGCTAGGTTCTGTGCTTGGACCCCATGGGTCGCTGTGCAAGTGTCTATTTTGCTCTGATAGCTTGCTTTGTTGATGATTTTTGAAGTAAATATTTAGCAGAGTACCTGTAGTAATTAACAGTGGACTGTTCTTGGAATTCATCTTTCGTTTTGTTCAATAAAAAAATATTTACTGCTTCATCAACACAATTTTATTCCACACAGCTGAAAATGTATGAACAACAAGCCACTTCACAAATCCAAACCAGATGTGTATAAGACATTCTGCTTTTGAATGTATGGTAATTCAAATGTTCTGCCTGGAAAAATTACTTTATTGAAACCAATCAGAGGAAAAAAATAATGTTTACACAGGCAACATCGTGTGCTCTTTAGAAGACATAAATGGCAATGATTGCTAGAGAGTGTTGTCAGAAATAAATGTGTCATTTGTTTTAAGATTTACAGTCCACCACCATTAGAGTGAGTTATTTCTCACTCTTGGAAAAGTTAAGTTTCTTAAAATACTTTTTTTTTTTTTAATAGAAGGGAAGAAAAAATATGGATGCAGGGCTTGTAGTAGAGGAACTTTGCCTCATCAAATATTACAGAGTACATAATTTTGAATATATTAAATGAGCGTAGGTAGGCTTAAAGTATTTTGAGTTAAATAAACTATTTTTTCATAGTAATTTCCTTACCATACTCTGCACCCTAGTTATTGTTTTGGCAAGTTGCTTTTCCAGATGCTTCCAAAGAGGATGGTTGGGAAACCTTAGGTTGTACAAATATCCTAAAGTGGTTTTGGGGCATGAAGGACAAGAGGTACGCATGTGCACACTTACATAGAGCACCTGTCTCTGTCCAAGAGCACGTTGGTTTGAACCTTTTTGGTGGAGGATGTGTGGTTGTTTTTGTATTCTTAACACAGTTTGTCATTACATTAAATTTGAATTTTTAAAAAAGGTCAGACCTGAAGACAGGTTGGATTTGTAATTTGAAGTTCTGTGTTGCCTTTTTGGCCTCTGCTTGCCCTCACTTGCTGCACACCTCTATTTTAAAGAAGTAATATGAAATAGCATTATTTATGATCAGAATTCTCATTCTTGCTTTCTTCAAAAGGTGAGTGATAGGATATCTCTTCAGGATATTTTCTTCTTGACATGTTTCATTTAAATTTCATATTGAAGACACAGGTCCTTGGAGGTTTTCTAGGCTTCTCAACACAAAGCCTTGAGCAACTCAATCTAAATTCAGCGTTTGACCCAGCTTTGAGAAGGATGCTGCACTAGCAATCTCCCAAGGTCCCCTTCAACTTGGATTCTGTGACTTTGTGATTTGGAATGAGAAATAGCTGATTCATTACATTTGCACTTTATAAGCTGCTGACTGCATCTAAGTCTGGTGTTTTGGGTGCACATCTTCATTTGTGAAAACTTTGGTAAAAATGGAAATTGCATTTCAGACAATGGATGTAGAATGGTTCAGGCCATTGAACCATAATAGTTGATTTATTCCCTGGCTCTGCTGTGAACAGTGTGTCCCACCCAGTGGATCACTGTTTCTCTGTGGCTTACTTGTATTTCTCTGAAAGGTTAATAATTTTAACCTTTATTTTGTTTTAGATTATTTTTTTTCAAGTTTGTCTCTCTGTACTTCCCTGAAGAAAGGGAAAAAAGCCCCAGACAACTGCTTCTGTTGTGATTTCATATTACTTGTGCTGGGGGTTGCTGGAACCCACTGTCACTGCTGTGCCTGTTCAGATGATCCCATTAGAGCAAAGAGGGTGCTTTTGGAAAACTGCTCTTCAAAAACAGGCTGCACTTTCTTCTCCCCCACCCCTGCTTTGTGGGGCTTTTTCTGCGTCTTTGGGATGGCAGAAGTTTAGTTTTGAGTTTGGGGAGACAGAAGCCTCTGTAAAAGATGTGTTCAAAGATGATATTCTGTCTTTACCATTTTGAAGGCTTTCCATAGAAGCAGGGAGCAAAGTGGAGATGGAGAAGGCAGAGAAATGATGGTATTTATATTCATGCTTTTCTAAATGGACTTGGGCTGAATAGAGGGATTTTTTTCTCTTTATGTTTTCCATTCCTTTCATAGTCCTGTAGTGCATCAGTCATGAGGCCAAAGAGCTGTTTTGATACAGAGATTTATTCAAGACGCTTTTTCCCCACTGAATATCTAATGAAACTTGCATCTAGTGGAATAAAACTTTCTGTAGTGCTAACCTAGGGGAGGTTTGCATCCTCTGCTTAAACTGGAACGAGTCGAGAATCTTAACTGCTATCAACAGTGTTTTATAAGCTTTGCTTGAATATGATACTTTAGATCATAGTAAATAAACACAGAGAATATTCTGTCTGTGACAAACAGTGGATCTTAAAATGTTTCATATCATTAAAAAGATTTAAGATCAGTAACTAATGTGCTGAAGCCTTTAACATCCCATGTTTATTGCTGGGTTTGAAAATAACGAAGTAGCTCTACTGTTTCTTCCAGGACCTCTGTCAAAGTGAACTCGTAGTTGTTGGGATAGCAATGTCACCGGGGTACCCAAAGCTCCAGGGGGAGGGAGCTGTTGTATGTTAGAGTTTTAAGATACTTGCTGAAGCACACAGAATAATTTCCTAGTCTTTTTCATGTTATAGCCTCTCCCCAGATGAAACTGAGATGAGATGCCAAAGTTGTTTACCAGCAATCCACCCCATAAATCTTTCACTGAAAAACTGATGCATTTATGAACAAGCAAGCCAGAGTGCATCTATGTAGCCACATGCGTGCATACATGTACAGGACTGCATTTTGATTTAAAACCAGGTGAATGATAAGATTATCAGATTAATGACATCATCTTTCCAAGCACAAATCCTGCACATAATCATCAAAAGTTATCCCTGGTGGCACCTGCCTGGTTCCATAAACAATCAGACACAGATAGGAGCACTCACCAGCCTACATTTTTCCACTGCTACCAACAACCCTTGCGTATTATTAGCTTTGGCCTCTGTCCTGGTGAAACTAAACAGTGTTTGTGCATGTACAGGCTCCTGTATGCCATAATTATATGAGGAAGAGACTCAGTAATGTACATAAACTGATGGAGTATATCTGCAAAATTGGACTCCCAGTTCGGAATGGGATTGGGAAGTGCATGTCTGTCAACAAGCCCAGATCACAACAGTATGGAAATAGTGGAATTAAAAGCTGAGGAGGAGAGGAAGTTTGAGTCCTTTTGTGGATCTGCAGGAAAAAAATAAAGGGGTGTGGGGGGAAGCTGTTGTTTGTTTTGGTGCTGTTATTTT
>VYZP01023085.1:56167-74271 GCA_013400635.1 Hypocryptadius cinnamomeus | reverse complement strand
CCTACATCATTGCAGTAATGCAAAATACTTCTCAGTGGCTTGCCTTGTATCCTAACACTTCTAAAACATTTTTATGCATGATCTTTTCAAAGCTACTCTGGGGGATTTCCACTCCCTTGCTGTTTTAAAATGCTTGTACTGCTGTGCTAACCACAAAGCTCACTCTGTCTCTCTGTCTCTGTCTCTCATTTTCTCCCCATTGAGGACCAGCTACAGCTTCCAGGTATGGCTTTACCAAAATGTGTCTTGTTAATGCTGGCAGGAGCTTAACTTTGCCAGAATTATTTCTCATTTCTGAAGGGCTATTCAGGGCCTTGGCACACAGGGTTGGGGGAAGGCTGCAGACCCAAAAACGTCTCATGGAACAAGTTCACCCCCCCACCCCGAACCGGCAAAGTGGTGTCGTGGTGTTGTAAGGGTGAGAGGCAGAGCCTTCTTACTGAGATTTCTGTTGGTGCTTGGGAAGGTGATAAAACATTCAGGGATTGCCACAGAAGTGATGGAAACAAGTTTATTTTCCAGCTGTGAATGAGGTTGTTTTAAGGCATAACAATATTGTGTTGATTAGAAATAGATTTGTTGATAATGTAAAATTAATCAATTAATTATTTTTAGAATGTCCAGGGAAAACAGTAGGTGTAGCAAATAAGTAAACTGTCTGTAAAATCAAAGCTGCTTTAGCACCAGACACCTTTCATTAATTGTAAGAGTGTATTTTTAATTTTTTTTTTAAATGCTGTCTTGTAACCTCTGTCTTAAAACCCTGATGCAATCTAGTCTTATGAGAATTTATTGTAATGCTGGACTGTACCTCTGTGCAAAGGAAACCCTACTGTCTTACTCTGCTGAGTGAAAATTTGCCTATGGAGATGAGCAAACTGATGCTTGCTTAGTAAGGTTTTACTGTGCCTTGAGCATGAGGTAATATTACAGTTAGAACTTCAATAGCAGAGTGGTGTCTGTATACAAAAGAAAATGTTTATTCTGCTGTCCTCTGCAGCAACATCCCCTGGGGAGGCTCAGGCACATATCCAATAGGAAATTGTTGCTGTTAGAAATACTCTCTCCTGGGTACCAGCTGGTCACTGCCCTGCAGCTTTTAAGTGATTAGGACAACAACAGAGCAGTTCCTGAGGCTCACCTGCTGCCAGGTGAAGTGGAAGTGAGCCCTGAGTGCTAGCAGTGGGTCTGTGTTGGTGCAACAGGGAATCCTTTCCCTCCTCCAGCCTCTGTGCTGCAGGGACACACAGGATGCAGCCAGGGTCCTTCTCTCTCCAATATGGGGACTCTGCAAGTGTGTTTTGTTGTCAGCAGTCGAAATGTTCTAACTCTTCCTGGGAGATGTCATCATCTCCTGTTTCCACATGACTCCATATAACTTGCTGTATCTTAAACAGGTATCTCAAACTGTATAAATACTTCTAGTCATTCTTTAGCAAACTGTTAGCTCTTCCACACTATGTGTTGAGTTGGGGCATATATTTTTTGTCCCCAAAATAGTGGAGTTTTGGAGGACCTTAGAGTAGTAAATCATACAACTTTGTTATTTTAATTCAAAAGCACTGGAGGGCAGCTAATCTGTTCATAAATTTAATAGTTTATAAGGCAGCTTGGAAAGGGTTGTTTTAATGCAAGATGTGTTCCCCTCTATCCTGTTTCTGCCTGTTACCTCTCAATTAAGTGACTTGATCTTAGACGTCCAAATTTGACAAAACTTCTCCCACTGTGCCTAAGACAGTTCTGATCTACCGTAAAAGGTAGATGATTTTAGAGGGAGGGATAGGGCATCTTTGAAGACTTGTCCCTACCAAGGGTCTTAGTGCAAAGCAACAGAGGTGGACTAGAGCTACAGAAAGGTAGGTGCATAACCTTTTTTCTGTGCCCTTTGAATGTATGACATGGAAGCTGTTAAGTGAGGAAGGTGCTTTTTACTGGGAATACCCCAGTCCTGGGGGGTGGCTGAGCATCACCCTCCCCTCATGCAGTGAACCTGGAGGAAGCTGGGCTCTCAGCCCCATTTGCTGGGCAGCAGGACCAGGGATCCTGTCTTCTTGTCCATGTGTGATGATCAAATCTGTGATACAGCTTGGATATTTTCCCTTCTCAGTCTGAGACATGGTGGCACCCAGTGCCTGAGCCTGGTTCTGCTGTCCTGGAAGTTTTGGCTGTAATGGTGCACTCACAGCTCATGGGGTAATGATTGGCTTCATATGAGGAAAAACAGGAAAAGCATGTTCTCTTTAAAAAAAGCAACCACATCATAAGGAATGTTTTTTCCTGTGTGCAGGAAGTATGTCTTTGTGGCTAGAAGAAGTTAATCTGTCCACAGTAGTTCAGTGTGATCAAGGTTCCACACAGCCTCTGTCATTCTGACTGCTGGTGCTGTAGATAGAGAGCAGCAATGCTGGAGGGGAGCTGTTTGAGCATGGCTTTGAAATGTTGATGCAGTTTTATATTCTATTTTATATTCTAGTAAGTCATGCCCATGCTGATTTTTCTCCTTGTTATTATGTTCTGCTCAGTTTCTGAACAAGAAGCAATTCAAAGTGTGGAGCATTTTACTGGAAAATATTTGGGCTGTTTGGTTTGGTGGTAGTTAAAACAGGATAGCTCCCAATTTATAAAGTTTATTTTTGTTATGAGAATTCTTCCACTTGGATTATTTCCAGTGAGGTTAAGGCATCTGCATAAAAAGAGTTGTCCCAGAAGCATTTTGCTTGTGCAGCTCATGGTGCAGGCAGGGCTGGGATGCTGAAGTGGTGGGAAGGTGCAGCTGGGAGCTCTTTGTACTGCACTGCCTTTGAGCTCCCACTCATTGGTAGCTGATTATAGGACTTGGGCTTAGCTTCTAGTGATTCATACCACTTTTTTATATGTGGGCAGAATTAATTATATTTATTTCAGTATAGGGAAATCCTTTTTTTTTTAAACATGTAGATTTTCAGTCTCCACAGATTGGGGGGGTTTTGTGTGTGTGCTGTTGCAGTGCAGTTGCAGTGAAAATCCCTTTACATCGTGCACTGTGTCTGCCACAAGAGCATCATTATGCAGCACGAGCCTGCCGCTCTCTGCTATTTTAAACCAGCGTTACAGTTCACACGTGTGCTGAAAGATTGCAGCATACACAAAGGCAGGACAGCCTCCCCTTGCTGGAAGCTGTGAGCAGACAGAAGTGAAAGCTACCTCAGCCCCTACCTACGCTGGCCAGGCATCAGCGTAAGCAGGAAATTGATTCAGATAACCCTGGGCTGCTCTCACTGTCACCTCACAGCACTTTTTCCCCTGACGGTTTCCCTTTGGTTTCAGTTCAGAGAGCCCATGCGCTGGAAGGCAGGAGTGGGAGCAGAGCTGCTGCCAGCCGCCCTGAGTCACTGGTGAGTGCTGGGATGGGAATTACACGCTGCTGGGCTGCTTTGGATCGCATCCCACCGAGTGCTGGCTGGCACGGGGCTGCTGTTTCCCAGCTCCTCTGAGTCTCCCCAGCTGATTCACACGGGCACCTCTCCAGCTTGGGCAAAGCACTGCCATCCACAGGCCCCCTCCTGGAGCAGCCCATTTCTTCCAGCAGAACAGCTGCAAGCCCTGCAGCAAAGCTCCTGCAAGGCTGACAGCAGCAGTGAACTCCTTCATCTTCTGAGGTTTCCGCTCTGCCCTCTGAGCAGGCAGCCTCCCCTTTCACCTGGGGTGCTCTTTCCTGTGTCCTGAGGTGCCCTCAGCTGTGCAATACTGTCCTGGGCGAGGCTGAGGTGGAGGAGGTGCTTTCATGGAGATGCCAAGTGTCTCCATTTTTAGGAGTGGGCTCTGGGTTGGGTGCATTATGAAGGTGTTTAAAGAGATACAGGCTCTCATTTCAGCAAGAGATTTGGAAGGTGTTGTACCACAGCAGAGTGGCTCCTTGCAGAAAGAAATGGGAGTGATTTTGGTTGATTTAATGAGCAGTGAGACCTCTGGAGGAGTTTCTTGATGGGATTTTGGGCTGCTGACTGTTTCTTTTTAATGTGTTCCATAACTTTTTTGCCTAAAACATGTCAGCCCAGCTGGAGTTTCTGGAGTTAAGGAAGATTCCCCAAAGGTAAAATGGGTAAAACACAGAATTTTTGTTGTTGTTGGTTTTATTTTAGTGTGTTTTTACACAGTGTGGCATTAGCTTGCTAAACCATATCATCAGATGAGGTAAGTGCTGGTGCATAATAGGACTGGGGAAATTGTAAGCCAAGTAAATGGGAGAGAGAGCAGCAATGAGAGAGAGGAAGGAAACTTGTTTCAGGGTTGTCACTGACCCACGGCAGAGTGAGTTCTTAGGCAGCTCGTCCTGTGGGTGGTCCATGCTCTGGAAGTTAATGGTGACAGCCCTCCATCTGCCTTAGAAGCAGCAGGAACACTCTGCTGCTGGCATCTGCTACCGAGGCAGCCCAGACAGCAGACTGGTAATCCCTCAGGCTGCATTTTGTCATCTCTGGTTGACATGAGGAAAAGAGAATTGCTCCTTATTAGGTGTCAGGGAACCAGGAACTGCATTTTCAGAGGAGGAAAGATCAACTGTTTAAAAATGAAAGAAGCAAATGGACAACCCTGTCTGGTTTGAAGCAGGGAGGGACCAAACGGGGTAATTTGCCAACTCCTGCTGGAATAATAAGTCTTTAATGGCTGGAATATGATTATGGTTCATATTCCTGAGGCCTACCAATGTTAGATGCTCAGTTGTGCTGGAGTATGTCAGACATTCAGCCTGGTGAAAGGCAGGGAGACTCTCACAAGCTGGGGAGGTGAATATTGTGTACAGCCACTAACGAGGGTGCTGAGTTACAGGAGCACTTACATGTTGGCTGTGGAACACATTTTAATTGGTTAAGTGCTTTGGTGTGTTTTTGAATTAGGCACATTATCTGTCTGCAGGATTTCCTCGCCCAGTATGGATTGTTAAAGTAGAAAGGAAAATGGATGTTGCTCTCTGAAGCCCAGGGTGCTCTGTGGCAGCTCACTAATTGCTGCTTTTGTGGGCCGGGAGGCCACTGCAGCAGGGAGGAAGGGCGGAGTGTCAGCACTGGGCACGCGTTTCATGCCAGACACAAGGTTGTTAATGGTGATGTGCTGGTCCTGCTTCCCTCCAAAAGCAGCAAATGCCCTCAGTGACCTTACAGGAGATGAGTGAGAGCTCTCAGACAGGTGCTGATGCCAGTAAGAGTGACTCCAGTGACTGACAGGGTGGGTGGTGCACACAGAGGAGAAATAGCATACCACAGCACAGCTGTAAAACTGAGCACTTCCCTCATGAAATCAGGATCTGGCAGCTCAGGTGTGTTGTGCTTTTGTACAGTCCTGTAAGGAAAACGTCTTCTGAGTGCAAAGCAGCTAGAAATGCCAACCAGAGTGGCTGTATGGCTTGAGCTACTTGCAAAAAAATAAAAACTGCAAGGTTGAGGGACTGGTGGTCCCAAGGTTTGTGGCTTAAGACTTGGAACAAATGTTGATGGTTTTTCCTACTGGAAGATTAACATTGCATTCCTGTGCTGTGTATGAGTTATGGTAGGTTGAAAGAAAAACTTTCGTCACACTTCTGATTGCAACCCTGCTTTCCTTTCTTTTTTTCTCACCATTTCTTTCAGACAGAATTAATATAGCCAAAAACTTGCACATAGTTCAGTAAAATAAGAGTTTACTGCTAGAAATGAATGATCAACGGGAAAAAGAAAGACTTCAAGTTGAGAAGCTTCAACTCCTGTAACACCTAAACTGAAGGTAAAATCCCCCTGCTGGCTTTTTTTTGTATGCTCCTTGCTGTGAACCACAAAGCCATCTCCTGCTTGAACCAGTGCAATGAACTTGTAAATTCATGTGGGTGGGCTCTACTTTAAGTGGAGACTTTCCTGGTGAACATTAAGGCCAAGACTTGGCCTCTGCTTTCCCCAGCTGTGTCTGAGACTCTTGTCGTTTTTTAAGACTTAAGAACTGCTGCAAGAAAACAAAAAAACCAAAACAACAACAACAAAATCAAAAACCAACCAAACCATAAAAATCTCAATTCTGTGGAATAATTTTCAGATTGTGAAGCTCTTTTCCAAAGAAGTGTGCTTTGATGCTTGTGGCTTGATCTTTGTTTCGTGGTTCTGTGAATGTTTTATTGTTCCTCCATAGCTGGCACCACGTTTCCCTCTGAAACCTGTCTCCCCCCTGCAGATGAGAGCCCTCCTGCCAGCAGCAGCCTGCTGCAAGCGGTAGCCGAGGCAGAGTGGCTGCCAGGGAGTGTTTGAAGAGCTTCTCCCTGCGTCCGCTTCGCTTCCCAGTGCAGCTCCCATGGCCTGTGACGAACCCGCTGCTCTCTCGGGCATCTTCACGCGCCAGAACTCCTCCAGCACCAGCTCCCTGGACTTCGAGCCCGACGCCGACTACAAGTTTGTGGAAAGCCTGGAGGAGCGGTACAAGTGCACCTACTGCCACCTGGTCCTGCACAACCCCCACCAGACGGGATGCGGGCACCGCTTCTGCCAGCAGTGCATTCTTGCTCTGAGGTGAGAGCAGACTCCTCCCGTGTCCGCAGGCTCCCCTCGTTCCCGTTCCTAAAAAAAGCAGCCCACGTCTTCTGTAAATCAGCAGTGAGTGCCATAATAATATTACCCACCCAGTGAGAGGCTGAAGGAGTCAATGGCAGGGCTCTGTTGAACCCAGTGACTGCGTGCTCAGTGTTTGAAAGGTGTCTCTAAAGACCTTACCCGTGCTGGTGAGCCGCAGGGAAGTCAGCATAAAGAAACTGTTGATGTAAGCTGATGGTGCTGTGTGAGATGCTGCTGTGGTCTGTCTGTCTGCCTGCCATGGTGCTCTTCAGAGGAATTTGCTGCATTGATGTCTCACGGTGTTGGTGGTTAGATTAGGCTGTGTTCATTTGCTTCTGTATAATTCCACTGAATTTAGCAGAATTATAAACTGATGTTAATATTACCTGATGCTGCAGTCAGATCACAAGGCTGCTGGCATCCTTCTTACTTGGTACAAAAGAGTTTACCCCCCAGACCTGTCTGGGAATACATTATGGACTCTTTGGTGTACCTTAGGGCAGGATTTCATCTGGAACGGTTGCAGAGGAGCGTCTTCATGTGGATGGATATCAGTAATTACCTTTTGTGAACTTTAGATGCTTCATGTTTGCTGCTTTGTGTCTCAGTTGACACCTTTTGCACTGCCTCTATGACAGTTTTCCTGGATTTTACACGATTTCTGTGCCTTTTAAGAAAGAAGCCATTACATGTTCTTTTAGTGGCATAGCAAGGAGGGCACTGCTTCTAGTAGACAAAGGCTGGGTTTAAAGCACGCAATGAGATTTTTTTGAGATATGACATTTGTGATCTGCAGATGGTCAGACAGTGACGATGTTCTCTTAATTAAAAAACATCTTGTGGTTTTTACCATTGAACACTCTTTGGGCAAACTCTGCTTTCTGTTACGTATTCACAGTTATGCTTTATGACCTCTTTGAGCTGTGGGCAGAATTTGGCTGTGTAGTTGCCAGATGAAAGGGTTTTTAAAGGACGTTTTTTTTGTTGTTTGTTTTTATGCTATCTACTCCTGACTTCTGTCAGAGTCAGATTATAGCATAGCCCAATTTCATAAAATAAATTGAATTTCCTGTGGGTTAACACGACACTTCTTTTGATCTAGAGAGTTAAATGCAGTACCCACCTGTCCTGTCGACAAAGAAACAATAAAAATGCATGAGGTAAGTGGCTATAGTTTTATTTCAGCAGTCAGCATTTACATGGGAAAGGCAAGACAGCTGAGAACAAGGTGGCTTTTAGTCCTCAGGGCAGAGCAGGTTTTTTTGTCTCTGAAATAATGCTAAAAGAAGCAGTCTACTCAGCGATGCTTTTCCAGAAAGGGATTATGGCTGTCTAGCTTAAGCTTCATTTTATACCTCATGTTCTAAAGTTATTTCATTTTAGTCCTCTATATTTCCAGTAAAGTGTTGAAGAATTTCACAAAGCTTTGAATCCTCACAAGTCACCAGATGTCTGGTTTTTTAATGGAGATTTTACTGACTTGCTTTTTAAATGCCCTACCTTGCTGGGATATCTTGTTTATATGATTGTCTTAGTTTTAACTTGACTATAATTTGCTTTCTTGATTATCTCCATTAGCTCTCATTAACCCTGAAAACCTAGTTTACTTTTGGGCAACTTTTAAAGGAAAAGAGAGATAATCGTTTTTATTTTGCAAGCTATTGTTGCTTTTAGTTGTTTTGTTTTATTATGGATTAATTTGTCCTTATTTGTATTCCAGAGATTAAAAGTATACTATATACTGGTCCTGCCAGAAATTTTCAGGGAAATAAAATGTCTCCTTCCTCTCTCTCCGAATCCTGATAGGAAATTATAATCGGAGTGTCCACAGGATTTTTGTTTTTCATTTGTCGTCTTCCACTTGCAAATTTTGATGACAACAGTGCGGGAAGATCTCTAAATAAGGCTGAGGGTTTGCTCTGGGGGCTTCATTTGTTTCTGCATACCCAGCTGAGAACAGTGCTGCTTCTCAGAGGTGACAGAAAGGATATCTCAGCATTGCCTCCATCCCACAGGCACTGCTTGAACATGGTGGAGCATGCACAGAGCTGGTTTGGCTTTTGGAGCCTGTTAGCTCCAGCTACTTTCTTCTAGATACAGGCAGGCTCTGGCAGTGGTTATACAGCTCCTGTGCTACTAGTCCTGCTGGTTGTAGGATGGATCAGCATCTCTGGAATAACTACGTGGGGGAAAAAAATCCCTATGCTTACTAGAAATGTCATAAATGGTTGAATTTATAGTTTCAATACAAATTTTCAATATGAATTATCAAAAGCCATACTCACAATTATGGTCTATGCTTGAACGCCTAGAAGATCTGCAGTGATGTTTTGTTCTTTTATATTATTTATAACATCGCAAGTGACTGCATATTAAGGCTGGTTTGCTTCCTTTATAGGTATTCAAAGACAACTGCTGTAAAAGAGAAGTTCTCAACTTGCATGTATTCTGCAAAAACTTTCCTGACTGCAATTCAAAAGTAATTCTGGGGCGATATCAGGTTGGTTTGCTTGATCAAATTTTGAAGCCTTTGATTTTCATGACAGCTCTGTGTATTTATGATCAGCTATGTGATTGTCTTCAGAGTTATTGTAGCAACGTGGTTCAAGTACAAAGATTATGACAGCTATACACTGTAAGTAGCATATATTACAGCTTTTAGCTTGTTCCAGCTTTGCCTTAGGGTTTTTTTTTTAATAAGAACCATTTGCTTTATGTAGCCTTTGTAAATCGCAGTGCTCATTCGCATTCTGAATGCTTAGGAGATTGTTGATTTGAGGAATCAGTGTGCCAGGTCACACTGGCCACTTGGCATTTAACCTGCTGCTGTGTGTTGCAGGAACATCTGCAGCAGTGTTTGTTTGAAAGCATGCGGTGCACTAATGATGGATGTCAGGATCGAATTCTTCGCAAGGACCTGAAGGAGCACTTGAGCCAGCACTGTAAATTCCGAGAAGAGAGGTGCCAGTACTGTAATACATATGTGGTGTTAATTAACATAAAGGTAAGATTATGAAGCATTCCTGGGAATCCATCACCTGTTGCCCCTTGATATTGCTGAGTGAAAAGTTTTAGGGATTGCAATGGCACTTAACTCCTGAAACAAAATTTGGCTGAGGAGCTGAAGGAGAAAGTATAATAAATGTGCTTTAAATAATCCCAATTATTGATGCTCTCTTATGAATAACAAAGTGGTATGTGACTTGCTTTTGTATGTTTGGGATTACTTTTTGCATAGCTTCCTCTGTATATATTACTTCACAAAAATGAAAGCCATTGCCTTGTTCTGTTTTCTTCTTCTTCAGAATCATGAGAAAAATGACTGTCCAGATTATCCTGTGCCTTGTCTCCAAAACTGTTCACAAATAATTCTGAAAAAAGAGGTACTATTGTTTTTTTTTCTGATACTGCAATTCAGCAGAACACATAAATTTATGAAAACTGAAAGCTGCAGACCATGCTGGCTCGTGCCAATAAAATTTCATTGCTCTAAGAGTTACCTTTGTTCAATCCTAAAAGGGATATATCTCCCATCTTATAAATGGATTATTCTGTCACTGCAAGCCATGGGTGTTTTGCAGCATGGAATACTACCTGGCTTTCTTATTGATTCTGAATACTCGTTTTCCTGGAAAAGTGATTGGTGGTGTCATGACAATGGCCTTTATTCACCCTTTTTGCAAGCATTTAGATTTTATTAGTGCTTTGAATTACTAAGTATTTATTTAATCACAAACTGCTTCCTTAATACATGCAGATTGAAAAGCACCATGCTGTGTGTCCCGAGGCAGAAGTGGACTGTCCATATAAGCAGTATGGCTGTCATGTAAAGGTACTGTTTTACAGATCGTTGTCTTTACCAGGACTGGACTTTGTCTCCCAAACAATCAGAATAATTAAAATAACCAATTTATGTCCTTTTACAACCATTTCTACTGGCTAAGCTGAAATACTAGAGAATCAGGGCTGCCCTTCCCTCCCTTTCAAGGCATAAAGGAGACATTTTGAATGTTTGCATCAATAATTTTTTTACCAACAGCTTCAAAAATCTGCTTATCTTACTATTTTATTCTTTCACTTCCCCCCTCTGCCTCACTAAGGTTAAAAGAGGGAAACTTGCTGAACATGAAAACAGTGCCCTGAGGGAACACATGCTGCAGATTTTAGAGAAGAACTCCCGGTTGGAAGAGCAGGTAAGTCATATTTAATGAGCACTCTTCAGCAGACTGGTTAGAGGATGACACAAGATTCTACATTTGTTGCCTGGTTTAGATCAGGTACATTTTAAAAGACTGTTTTTATGGTTTTTCACACCTCAGAAGACAGAATAAGGTCTTCTAGTGAAGCCAGTCAATTACAGGGAAACCTCCCGGTACTCAGGCACATATATTCTCCACCAGGCACAGTGGGAGGCTCCTTGATATTGCTCACCTCATTTGCTTTCAGTCTCTGCATCACACTGGATATGAGGTTTAGAGATAAAGTATTTTAAAGTTTAATTGACTGGCCAGGTTGCTCCAAAAAGCAGCCTTTAGCTGCCCAGGTCACCTGCTCTGTGTGAAGGCAGCACAGAGGACAGCAGAGCCAGTTGCAAGCACCTCTCTGCTCAAGATCACTTCTTTGGCTCCCAGCAGGAGACACTTGGTGTAGGCCCAGTCCTGTTAACTGAATGGATCCAAGCTGATGGGGGACTTAGTCTTTGCTTGTTTATGCAAGAAGTAAGAGTCCCAGTCTGCTAAAACTTGGTTTTGAAGTGTGTATCCCTCACTGACTCATCTCTTCTGCTGGTTAGACCTCAGCAGAGGAAAAACATGCATATACATACACATGCACCTGTGCATGTAAATATATATTATCCCCCTACAGAGCTGAATGGATCATCACGATGGAAATGAGAGATAGGAGCCTCTTTGCACCTGGAGCCACACAGCCTCTTTGCACTGGAGCCACTCAAAAGTCTGATTACCTTATGTGTAGTTCTTGCCAGTGCTTATTCACAAATAGTGAATTAAGGAGTGCTCTGTCTAACTCACTTAGCGGATTTGCATTGTAAACTTTACCACTGTCTCTTATATAGTCAGATACATTATAATTTCTTCATTGTATATTTTGGTGTTCCTTAGCATTTATACTCTGATTTTTCCATCTGTAGATATCTGACCTGTATAAAAGCCTGGAATGTAAAGAGATTAAAATTCAGCAGCTAGCAGATGCCATTAAGAAGTGTGAGAAAGAATTCAGACAGTATACACAACTGTTTGGTAACAATAACAACTTGATGGTAAGCACTCAGGTGAGACATTGATTTTACTTTTTTTACTGATTGCTTTTTTGCATCCTGAAATATGTTTCCCCAGTAATACCTGTTATTAATAGCACAGCAATAACAAATCTCCACAAGACCTTCTCATTTTTTTACAATATGGTATTGTCTTTTCATTTTAATCGATACAGAAGTTTGGATACATGATCTGGGCAAAAAGCACAGTACAAATCCTCATGGTCAGATGCTCAGGGCAAATGTGCAGGTGTAAATTTGAATAATGAATTGAATGAAGTGGTGCAGTGTGGATGGGTTCTGAATGAGGAATGGCTTCTCTGTCTGTAAATGTGCTGAATTAATCATGAAGGAGCACTGGGATAAGTTCCTGAGCCAGCAGAGCACTTTGAATGCATCATATTGTTGCTACTGCTGACATGCTAAAGACTTCGCTATCTTAATTCAAAGCAAATATCTGGTTTTATGGATATCTCTTGTCTCTACTTCCCACCCTCTTCCAATGGCATGAACTGGGAAGGCTCTGGCCAGTCACCTGGATAAATCTGCACGCCTGGAATCACAAGTGAAACAGCTAATACAGATGGCAAACCAGCAGCAAAGTAAATTAGACCTGCAGCCCCTGTTTGACACAATCGAAACTGTGAAACAGAAGATTGCCCTGATGGAGACATACGACCAGCGCTTGGGTATGCTGGCACTTCCCTGCACAGGTGGGGGGGATGCTGATTTACTGGTGGCTAAGTAGAGGCTCTGGTGCTGCACTCAGGCAGCTGGAGCTCTTCACTAGAAAGGGCTTTCTTCTTGCATTCTGAGACCAAACTGTGATAGCGTGTGCAGTGTTCTCCACCTTTCCCTACTACACAGTGTCTTCTGAACTCCAGTGACGCCGCAGGGCCACAGAGCTGGCCTTGGTTTGGCTCCTGCACTATGATGTAGACCATGGTGCTATTCAGGCATTCACGATTTATAGTTGACAGGTTTTCTTATTCAACTACCAGCTGCAATTACAGTTTTAAAAAGTTAACAGCTGTAGTTCATAGCCTGTACTCAGGCTTGGGTAGATCAGTTTTGCCAGCTTGAGTCTGGGTGCTCATTTTATCCAGGGCTCTGACGGTTTTATTTTACCAAATGTCTCTCTCTTTTTTTTCTTTTTCCTTATTTCTTTTTATTTCCCTCTTCTCTCAGTTGTTTTGGAAGATCAGTCCAGCAAACATGATCTCCAGATCAATATTCACAAAGCACAGCTCAATAAAAACGAAGAACGATTTAAGCTTTTGGAAGGCACGTGCTACAATGGGAAATTAATCTGGAAAATCACGGACTACAAGAAGAAGAAAAGAGAGGCAGTGGAAGGCCGTGTGCTGTCCATAGCCAGCCAGCCCTTCTACACCAGCCGCTGTGGGTACAGGTTGTGTGCCAGAGCCTACCTGAACGGGGATGGCTCGGGAAAGGGAACGCACATCTCCCTCTACTTCGTGGTCATGAGGGGTGAGTTTGACTCGCTGCTGCTGTGGCCTTTCAAGCAGAAGGTTACACTGATGCTTTTGGACCAAAGTGGGAAAAAAAATCACATTGTGGAAGTCTTTAGAGCTGACCCCAACAGCAGCAGTTTCAAAAGGCCGGATGGAGAAATGAATATCGCCTCCGGCTGTCCGCGCTTCGTGCCGCACACCGTCCTGGAGAACACAAAGAACACCTACATCAGAGATGACACTCTCTTTTTGAAAGTGGTCGTGGATCTGACTGATCTGGAGGAATTGTGAAAAGCGTGTCCGGTCAATGTGATTGCTGTAAGCATCAAGAACTGCTTTTGTGGTGAGCACCAGCCATGCAATAGCAAATTGCCACCAGTCAAGCTACTGAGAATGTTTCAATGACTACAGGACAGATAATGAATTGCCAAAGCATCAGCCTTTCCTTTTCTACCCTTTTTTCCAAGACTGCATTTTTAAGGCAGCTAGAAGTCCAGGTTGGTGCAAACATGCATTCAATCCAGATTGGTTCAGTCCAGGCTGGGGGGAATGCTTGGCTCCCATCACCAGACTGGCATTTGGAGATGAACCTCCTCCAGTAAATTCCCAGGAGCCCAGGCAGGCCTGTGGGCTCCTCTCCCTCACACAGAAGTGAAGCCATGCCCAAACACACAAGTGCATTTCATCTGTCTGCAATGGAAACATTTTAACATTAGCAAATTTGAATCAGTGTGTCTTGATCCCTCCATCTCCTGGATTTTTAAACCAGGGAGAATGGCTTCAGTTAGGCAGGGAAAACATCTGCCAAGTATCTTGCATCTTTTTTATTTGTTTTAATTGTGTTTTTCCAGAAAGCCCAGAGGAAGGAGCCAATGCCTCTTACTTTTTTAGCCTGTTTTTTCAGCTGTACAGGGTACCCCAGGTCACAACAGCTTCTTGTGTCCTTTCCACTCCTGCCTAGTGCCTTGGGACTGGTTTCCATTGGTGGTAAACATCCACAGTCCCCATCTGAAGCCAAAAGCTGCAGGTGCTTTTTACCTCTCAGGACATGGCCAGAGGCAGGGCACTCAGCCAGCCTGCCAGCTCCTGGCTGCACTGCTGGAAGAGAGGCAAAATTCCTGTTCTTTTGCATCCACATCTGTGCAAAAGAGATGTTTTCTGGCCTTACCAGCTCTACAAAAGGCAGGAAGAGCTTGAGGAATAGCTCACTTATGTAACATGCACTTCTCCTCTCTCCTAGAAGTTTGGGGAAGAAGAGGGAAAATAGATTAGGGAGTGAGGTTGCTGTAAGAACCCAATTTTGACAATCAGTGCAGCTTTAGTGTTTGTTAAAGGATGACACAGCTACTGACTGTGATGTCTGAAGATCTTAATTTTTATTCCAAGTTCCTTCCGTATTGCAAAGGAACGTGTGCATTGTACAGGGTTTATTGGAGACACACTAAAACCACCGAGGTCAGGCACTGAGGAGCAAGTGACACAGAACACATGTGCCTTTTTAAAGCCCTTTGGGTGCCTGTAAGAGGGATGTAATTTTGCATGCTCGGTGATTTTGTTATTACAAGTGGGAGAATTTTGCATCTCTCATCTCTTACAGGTCAGGTAGGGAAACACCACAGCATTATCCATTGCTCCAAAGCTTATCAAGAGACAGCAAGAAACTAAGCTGCTTTTAGAGTAAGAGTAAACTAGGCAGGATAAAAATCAAAACAGGGCACAGACTGAAAGGCGTAAGATAGAAAATTCAGGAGGGCAAATGTGGTAAAATGAAAAATGCCCTTCCCATGAAGGATGTTGATAACAATCTAAATAATTCAAGGATTGATACCAAGATGAAGGCAAAATACTTTATTTTGTATCTGCAATCTTACTGCTAGACATTCACTTTCCCAGATGGTTTTCAGGACATAATTCAGACACACGTATTTTCTAACTCAGGGGTGGAGGGGAAGAGACCTTAGTAATCTGTACCTCATGGTGGGTTAGCACATGCAAAATCTTTGGTTTGATCTAGAAGTCCTTTTTGTTTTATAATGTCAAGATGTACTGAGCCACCACAGGGGCTTTCCATGTTCCCGGGACAGATTGTGAGGAACAAATTTTATTCTTGTGTACCACCACCATTGACCACAAGAGTCATTTCAGCTGTAAAACAGAATGAATTAGGCATAACACTTGGTTACAGAAAGAGCAGGCTTGTTTTGACAGTGGTGTGCCATTCTTTGACATCAGCCCTGAGCCTGGATTTCATGTCACTTATTACTTTAATATTTGTCATTTGTTGCCTTCAAAGTGACACAACTTCCATAATAACCACTAATAACTGATGGGAATGTACCATCCATGTGTCCTGGGGCTCTCCAGTACACAGAGTGCTAAATACAGAAAGTGATAAAGAACTCAGACAAGCAAAGGAGGCAAGATTAAAAGGATGTGTCTGGTCTGTATCCTGGCAAATTCCCAGCCCTCTCTGCCTCCACCACCCCAAATGTAAAATGGGGATAATAATACTTGCAGAAGCGTTAGGGCTATTTAAATGTTTGTGAAGAAGTTTGAGCATGAAAAGAGCTAAGTATTATTAAAACTCCATTTCTAATTGTTAGAATAGGTGATGGCATAGTGATGTGGATAAGTGTTTAGTGTTTTCCTAGACAGATTTTGGAAGCATGTTTGGTTTTAGGCAGTTCCTACTGCAGTCTCTCCTCTACCTACTGGTTGGGTTTAGATTTTTGCCATGAATATTCCTCTTAAAATTCTGAAGCACAAATTCATCCTGGATGATGGAAACATCCCTTTTGAAACACTGCCTGTTTTATAAAGGATTAGTTGTGAAAATTAATTTTTTTTAAGACAACCTTCTTTAAATTTGTTCTTTTTCATACAGAAATTAAGAGATTTATGTTAAAATTTTCAGTGATTTTTTTACTGCTTGTAAACAGGGTTTTAAACTTCATCCCATTCCTAATAAAGAAAAAATGTTGTATAGCATGAACTGTCAGGAAAAAATTTGATGTTGCATGAAGAATACCAAAAAACTTTTCAATAATATTGTACTGGGTAAATAACCAAAAGAGCATAGGGTATTTCTACATACGTGCACCATATGTTTCTAATGTATTTATTGATAGTTTGNGCCGGGCCGGGCCGGGCCGGGCCGCGGGGCCCTCCGGCCGCTGAGGGCCGTGGGCGGGATCCGTGATCCAGCGACAGCCTGACGCGTAGGTGTGGGTAAAACCCCCCTGGCGTCTGCGCCGGCGGCACCCGAGCGCGGGTCTGGCCTCCGGTTCCTGGTGCAAGGGGATGAGCCTGAAGGTGCTTTCCCCCGCAGTGAGGTGCAGTGTCATGGGCGGGGGGTGTGCTGCTGTGCCGTGTGCCCCGGGATGACCCTGCTGGAGCGGGGAGGTGGGACCGGCTGACCCCTTTGTGGTCCCTTGCAACCTGTCCCACCCTGTGCTTCCATGGCGCTGCCCTCAGGCGTGCCGGCTCGATTCCTCTGTTTCCGAACTTCCCCCCCACCGCCACGGTCTTTTGGAAATTACGTTATTGCANAGCCCTCTCTGCCTCCACCACCCCAAATGTAAAATGGGGATAATAATACTTGCAGAAGCGTTAGGGCTATTTAAATGTTTGTGAAGAAGTTTGAGCATGAAAAGAGCTAAGTATTATTAAAACTCCATTTCTAATTGTTAGAATAGGTGATGGCATAGTGATGTGGATAAGTGTTTAGTGTTTTCCTAGACAGATTTTGGAAGCATGTTTGGTTTTAGGCAGTTCCTACTGCAGTCTCTCCTCTACCTACTGGTTGGGTTTAGATTTTTGCCATGAATATTCCTCTTAAAATTCTGAAGCACAAATTCATCCTGGATGATGGAAACATCCCTTTTGAAACACTGCCTGTTTTATAAAGGATTAGTTGTGAAAATTAATTTTTTTTAAGACAACCTTCTTTAAATTTGTTCTTTTTCATACAGAAATTAAGAGATTTATGTTAAAATTTTCAGTGATTTTTTTTACTGCTTGTAAACAGGGTTTTAAACTTCATCCCATTCCTAATAAAGAAAAAATGTTGTATAGCATGAACTGTCAGGAAAAAATTTGATGTTGCATGAAGAATACCAAAAAACTTTTCAATAATATTGTACTGGGTAAATAACCAAAAGAGCATAGGGTATTTCTACATACGTGCACCATATGTTTCTAATGTATTTATTGATAGTTTGTAGTTGTTTGAATATCTCTTACTACAATAGAGGCATTTTTCTAGCCGAATGTCTTTACTGTGTAAACTAATGTAAGAATAAATAATTTTATCATCCTTCTGGAGGGACTGTGGCCTATATTCCTTTTGGCTGGACTGAAGCAGACTTTTAAGGATGTGGAGAACTGGGCATTTGTTTACACTAATTTAAAAAACAACAAAAACAAACCAACACTGCTTAAGATTAGGAATCAATGTGTTTCATGGGTATTTTGGTTTGCACTTGGATACCGCAGTGCAAGTTCACTAAATCGTAAGCTACATCAGATGAGTATCCTCGAGGTCTGAGGATGCACTGCGATGATAATTTGTAGTTGGGCCGGCTTTGGGTTCAGCAGGGCTTGGATTTGTTTCGGTTCAAAGCAGGAGCTGTTCCAGTATCCCACGACTACGGCGTGCTTGGGAACACGGTGCCGTGCGGGGCCCGGCAGGTCACAGCCCGGCGTGTGGGCAGGCGCTGCGGGGCCGCGTTCGCGCTGTGCCCGCCGTGAGGGAGGGCAGGAAGCGGCGGCGGGCGGCCCCAGCCCTTCCGGGTCGCGGGC
>VYZP01023085.1:0-55020 GCA_013400635.1 Hypocryptadius cinnamomeus | reverse complement strand
TCCCACCCTGTGCTTCCATGGCGCTGCCCTCAGGCGTGCCGGCTCGATTCCTCTGTTTCCGAACTTCCCCCCCCACCGCCACGGTCTTTTGGAAATTACGTTATTGCATGTCCTTTTGCCTCTGACTAGATATGGATAACAGGAAGGATGAAAAAAGCAGGACGCTGTGTGCAACCTCAGAAGAAGGGCTGAAGGCCCGAGGTAGGTGCTGTGCTCTGTTGCTGTTCTCTGGTGTTTATGTGGTTTTGTTTGTGTGTCACCCTCTGTGTCACTCACCGGGTTTGCCTGCTTGCTGGTGCCAGTACACCATGGCACACTGGAAGAACGGGAAAAACACAACCAGCCCCTCAAAACAGGGGTTTATTGTATATAAATTCTACTAAGAGTCATTTCTGTAGGCCATGGTTACTAGCAGGCTTGTCACTGTTGCCTTGTGTTGCCCTAAGGAAAAGAAAAAAGGAAGCGAAAGCGCAGCAGAAGCAGATCCTCGTCTGTTTCATCCACATCATCTTCTAGCAGTACATCCACTTCTTCCTCCTCATCACGCTCATCGTCAAGGTCATCTTCCAGTAGTAGTAGAGGTAAGCTATCTCCACATGCACATGATGTTTTCCAGTTTTGATAGCACTCCTGAGAGCATTTAAAGCTTGTTTTAGAGGAGGTGAAACCACCACAAAGTGACAGTGCAGAATACCAGTGCTGCTTGTTCAGTGTTTCTCTCATAATCCTTTCCTATTGTGTGTAAAGGTGCCACTGCACCCACAGTTTGCAATGTACTTATGTTCATTTGAATTCCTTCTAAAGAGAAACTGCCATTCAAATAAATGTTACTTGGTAACAATATGCTGTATATATTTAAGCCCCTCAATTTGTTGCATTTTCAAAACACAGATCTTTTTTACTTCTCTAGTCTATCTAGACCAGAGTTGTGGGTTTGATTTAGCCCTACTTTGGTCTTGACATTTCAAGCATTTAACTTTGAGGACTCAGGTGAAGCTGGCACATCTGCAGAATCAGTAATCAGGTATTTTCAGTTTCCATGTTAGTCCAGTAAGTGGCAGTAACCTAATGTGTTCTCTTTCTCAGGGTTAGTTCAACCTGTCTCTCTCTCTCTCTCTCTATATATATATATCTATATATATATATAGATATATCTGAACTATAGCACTTTGTATGTTTCACATTTCTCTGTCTTATCTGTAAAACAAATGCCTTTTTCAGAATGCTAAACTTAGAGGGTTTGATTTTGTGGTTTATTTTTTTCCTTAATTTTAGATTCTCCTAAGTCTAAGTCAAAGAAAAAGAAAAAAGAAAAACATAACAAAAAGGTAAAAGTTTACAAAGAGAAATAAGTAGTTAACAAACAAAACAGTGCTTTATATTTCAATAACCTTAAATGTCATGTAAGACAATGCTTTTTTCTGTGGCTTTGTAAATCTAAATCATACTTTTAGGGTTGTGGTAGCTGAACTGATAAATGGACACTTGACTATATACAAAAAGAGAAAACATTTAAGAGTTACTTTTGCCAATCATTGCTGGTCCAGCAGGAGTTTAGAGTAGTCTCTGAAGAAAAGAGAAGTGGGGAATCTTGATAACTTTATAGAATTTGCCAGAAGAAATTATTTATAGTTGGTGAGAGAAGTGAATGGTAAATTCTTGCTGTTGTAATTTTTCTATTCCATGTTCAGTGATTTGTATTGGGATTACTTTGAAAGAGAGAGAATGGAGAATCAGTCCTTTTCTGTTGCTCAGAGCCCCAAGGGTTGCTAACTCAGGTGTGTTACTTTCTACTACTTGTCCAGTAGTGGTAAGGGCAAGCAGTCGTGGCTGTCTTGACTTGGGTGGCCTTCAGAAATCCTTGTGGGTTTGAGGTTTTTGCCCTTGTTAGTCTGTAAGCATAAGACCGTATGTCTTATTCTTGTAGAAAAGGAAAAAGGATAGCAAAATGAAGAAAAAGAAGGAAAAGAAGAAAAGGAAAGAGAAAACAGGACCTGTCCAGCTTTCCAAGGTACACTCGTCTAAGTGTGAAGCCCTATTTTATTTCTCACCTACATACTTAATCCATCCTGTCATAAAAATGTTTACAGGATCACCAGTTGGGTCATCAACCAGTAGAAACCTCTCTCTGTTGTTGTGGACAGTAAGGAAGTATAAAAGATTATTGTCTGTAATTTTACATAAGATTTGTAATGGTACAGATCAAAGCTTATGTCTTTTTAACATGTGGTCTCATTTCAGTTCTTCAAAAACAAAAAGAAGAATGAAAACTACAGCATGATAACTGGAAAGAAAATTAAGATGAAAATAAAGAAGACTAAGGAAGATATAGAGGTAAGAGTTAATTAGTCTAAATGTTCCTAAGAAAAAATGCTGTATCTTTTAATATTTTTCTAATAGTAGTTTTTGTAGAAGAGTGGGTCTTGCAGTTAAGAGTTGTAAACTGAGTGTAGCTTTTAGTGTGGCTGTGATGCCCTCTGAAAAATACTAATTCATTCTTTTGGCAAGTTTTATGTTATGAAGGAGCTTGTAATAGTCATGTGCAGATAAACCAAAGGATGCTTGTGCAGGTTCTTAGAATTTCAGCCTGCAATCATTAGCCAATTTGTAGCTTTCTCTTACACTGATGTTAATTGTACTCATCTTCTTTCAGTCTCTTGTGATCAGTTGTGGTAATTGCTACTTCACTGTGTTTTTCTAACACATGCAAGACTAGCCTTTATTTAGAGAGGAATTTTTTAAAAGCCTGTAGTATTATTAGGACCACATGCTCCTGCATTTTCTCAGAGCAGTCAAATGTTTTTGCTGAGATACCCTGGGAAATAAATACCCTCAATAGTGGTGTGTGCTACATCTATGGATGTTTGGACTCAGCACTTAAATAATACCTTCACTCTTCAACACCTTGGGATGACCTGCAGAGGGCTTTGGTACTGGTCAGGAAGTGTTACTTCTGCCTCAGCTTGGCAGATTCAGGTTCAGCCCTAGTAGTTCATCCTACAGCTGGCAAAGCAGTCTGAGCATTCTTGAGTTAAATTTGATTAAAACCACATTATCTTCTCTCTGTGACACCAAAATGTGTGTTAAATTATGCTGAATGTTTGCTAGTTCTGTTCCAGTAGCCTGCTTGTTACAATATCTGATGTCAAATATTTGATGTTGGTCCTTTTTTTTGATTGGGGCCTGTGGTCTTGCTGAATTGAACAATATCCATCAATATTTAAAGATTCGATAATTTTTTATAAAAAACTCTGGAATTGACTGGTTGGGCCATCTCTTTCATGGAGAGAGAACCCAAATTCAGGGTTCTGTTATGCTGCACAAGCTGCTCTATATGCCTAGGGGAAAAAAAGATACTCCCCAAAGCTCAGGACCTGCTGTGAGTACAGTGAAAGTCGCTTCAGCCACCAGAGAGGAGCATCTGTTGTGCCTGTGAGTTCCCTCCTGGGCAGGCTGTGAGCTGCACAATGACAGCCCAGTGGAGCCTCCTTAGGGAGCCACTTAGGAAATGTTTCACGGAACAGTGAGACATTTGTCTCCCCAGAAGCCATTGCCTGGCACTTCCCCTGGGCACCCAGGCCTCACTGGTAGCTGGTTAGACCCAGCTATGTCAACAGCACTTGCTTTGGGATGTGGGAACCCCACAGAAAACAGGGATCTGTGGCCTTGCTCCTGAGTACAGGTCTGTTCAACCACTGCCTCTGCTTGTCTGCTCTACAGAGAGACCGGAACCGTGCCCAGCTCCTGGAATTTCTGAACTCTGCCTTGTAACAGGAAGAGTCCTCACCAAGGACTGGTAGATGTACCAAGCCAACCATCATCCTAGCAGAACACTGAAGAGAAACTCAGGGAAAAGGACACCGAATTGGACAAGACCAGACCCTCCTACTGAGAAAAAAATTGGGATGTCCTTTCTTAATGGCAAAACACAGAGTAGCTAATAACTTGTTAATGGAGATCAGTGTCCTCCTCTTGAGATCCTAAGGTAATAGCCAGGCTGTGGTGTTCTAGAAAAGCCCAAGTGTGTGTTGTTCACAATGATAAGAAATGACACACTGAAGTCCAGCAATGTAATTTCTATCTTAACTGCATGCAGAATGCACTCTTAATTTCAAATGTCTTAATTTTTCTAGTAGTTTAAGCAGAGTATTTGTAAATGTTTATTTGAAAGATGAGGTGTTTCTGTTATGTGTATTTTTTTTTGGTAGTGGTTATGCATATTATAAAGAGCAAACTGACCATTGTAAATAGAACATCCTTTTACATAAATGATTTTTTTTTTGAAAGTTCATTCACTAATATGTTATTTTCTTTCAGAATTCAAGATGTGTTTCTCTGGACAGTTTATTGCTCTCTCTCATTAGAAAGTGTAACAGCAGAATACTCTAGAGCAATAATGGTAGCAAATTATTTTTATCCTAAAATAGAAGCAGGAAAGGTCTCTGGTTTTGTTTGTTTATCTGAATCAGTTGTTCAGTTCATAATAGGTAGTTTACCCCCCACATCTGGAGTTGCAGTTCCTGGACTGAAAGCTCTGGAGTTGTGGCTGCTTTTCTGATCCTGTGAGCCATGTATCAAATCTTTCTCTCTTTGAAGTGCAGCAAGGCACATACCATAAACATACCTTGGTCTGATGGAGAAAGAGCTGTGGAATGGTGTTGAGGCAGGCAGTGACAGTGACTTCACGGGTCTGCTGACAGTCCACTGTGAGATGAGACAGGGCTGGACAGGCAGCAGGAGCCCAGCTTGTGGGTGTGCCAGCTGTGGTAATTTGCTCAGTGCCTGCACTCTTCCTTCCACACCTTGACTCTTGGTTACCCAGCAGGCCCCTCTATACATAACCCTGCTGTGGGAATTCACTCAAATCACTCGTGAAGCAGGGGCTCCTCAGGAGCCACGGTTTAGGAATGCCTGAAGGAAGGACTCAAGGGGAGTTGACTTTGACAAAAACATTAAGTGTACAGCAGTCAGACTGGGGGGAGTTGATTAAAGAGCAAATGGAACTGTCTGTGTCTGCTACGGTGCTTTGAAGTAAACCTGAAGATTTTTACCGTTGCTCAAGGGATAATTTTATAACTGTTTTGATGTGTGAAACCTTCTGAAGATGCTAGAATCCTCTCCTTTCCTTAGTTTTCTTTTGTTGTGAAGCATTTTGTAGTTGTTGCAGAGATGTAAATCTTTAGAGACTAAAGCCCTCATCCAGCAGAGAAACGCCGTACATCCTTATGAACATAAAACTTGAAAAAACTTGCAAATAGGTAAGAAACAGAGTTTCCTTGACTTTTAATGCAACAATCGAAAGGATTTTTTTGAAAGCACTGTTCTGAAATGTCACTGGGGGGAAAAAAAACAACCAAACAAGAAAACCCCTTTTATTTATCATGGGGATTGTCCTTTGATTTATGCTACTTTGGTATTTTCTAGCTAGTGATGTCAAAGCATCTTGCCCAGATAAGCAGCTTTTGTCTCTGGACTTTACATTATAAGCTTAATCCCAAACACACTCCTAGAAGACAGCATCTTTCCCATTCCCTAGGTTATATTTTATGTAAAGATAATGTAATTTTGGAAAACTTGGTGCAGGGTAGGGAGTAGAAATTTGGAAGATGGAAAGAAAATAGCAATGGGAAACCCAGAGATCACAGTTGTAAACAACTGCATTGGTTGGAATGTTCATACATAGTTTAAATAATTGGCTTTTTGTTGCCTTGATCAAGATCATAAAAACTCCTGCCCTTTTCTGCATTAGTAGGGAAAAGGCAAAGGGCCTTTAGTAATGTGATGTGGACTCTTCCTCCTTTAGGGTTTTGGTAGTTTTCTTTCATGGTACAAAAATGAGTCAAACTATTTCTTCTTAAAAAACAAACCTTTTTTTTTTGGGTGGGTTTGGGGGTGTGGGGGTGTGGGGGTGTGTGTGTGTGTTCAGGACAGAGACATTTTCTGTTTATTTTTCTTGACATGCTGGGTATGCTTTGGTGATGCTTTAAAATATTTCTGTGCCAGCATTTACTTCTAAGCTATCATTTCTTCTACAAAGCTGAGCTGCTTAAACTTTGTGGCAGTGATTCTGCTTTATTCTCTCCTGCCCAGTCTATTGCAAGTGCTCTCTGAAACTTCCCAGCAGTTGCTGCTTTTGTAAGCCTCCTTTTCGGTTCTACCCATCTCTGTGTGGGTTCTCAGGTTTCTGAAGAGGCTTGAATCATGTTGCATCCTTCCCTTCTCCATCTTTCCTCACAAGCACTGAGACCCTGTGCATCTTCTTGGAACTGAGTATCTTTGAGGCTGCTGTTGGGAAAAGGCCAGCAGATTCCAGTCCTCCCTAGTGAGCACAGGCCCTTACAGCCAGAATAATTTTCCCTGCCTTGCACCCTCAGGGAAGAAGTTCATTTCACTGACCCTTTCACTAAAGCTTGGCTTCTTAATACTGCTTCAGATCCCTGTTGTGGCAGGTGCACCACAGACTGAACCAGATGAGAAGGTTACAACAGGAAGAATGTGGTGAAAATCACGTTGAGAAATTTGCATGGGGGACCTGTGAAGCAGTGTGGGATGTTAACCTGGTACATGGCTGATAGAGGGACTTGCTGCCAGCTCTACCAAGAAGTGCATGTCGTGGGCAAGGGTGAAGGCTGGAACAATAGAGCAGTGGAAAAGATGAGGGTGGAGGGAGACGGCTGCCGTCAGAAGTTGTGGAGTGGAGCAGGGGTCAGTGATGAGGTAGGGGCTCAGAGGCTGCCCTGGCTGGGCAAGTTGAGGTTCTTCCTAAAATGCCAAATAATAGACATGTTTTAGATGTGAAACCTGCCTTTTGTGGTAGTGTGTGTGTTTGTGACAGTCTTCCCTATCACACTCGCCTTCTGTGTTCTGCACCATTTTCCATTCTGAGAATCGTGCAGAACTCAACTGAATTTTTTTTTTTAGCAGCAGAATTTTCAGAAGCAGAAGTCAGTGTTGTGGGAAGGAGATGAAGGATACATTCTCTGAGCTGCTGCTGCCATGCCCATCTTCCTTGGCACTGTTCAAAATATTCTCTCCCAGCCACTTCTTGTGGGCAGTGCAATCCTTTGTTACTCATTTCCCTTAGAGTTGGCTTGAACTTTATTCTTTTGCCCACACAAAAACGTAGCAGAGATGAAAAGCTGAGGAAATATTGATAAATGCCACTTTGACTTGGAAGTACCTGGCTCCATGGAACTAAGGTGTCTCATCCTGCAGAACTGAGCAGGGCCTGCCATTTTGGTAACAGTTCAATATTCAGTATGGTTAAACTTAGGCAGGTTGTGCTGTTTGGATGTCCTTAGGGTTTCATGCTGCAGGAATGTAAAATTCCCAGTTATCCTCTGCAGCAGGAAAAACTGAGTGAGCTCTACATGCAGGGGAAGATCAGAGGTCAGAGAGGCTGAAGTGACTTGCCCTGGGGTCAACCACTGAACCTTTCCTGGTGTGGGCAAGGGCCTTGATGGCTGGTGGAGCTCTGATGTCCTTTCATGTGTTGAACACCCTCCCCATTGTCTTTGCTGTGTGGGTCTTTGCTGTGTGTATTTAGAAACAAGTTTCCAAAGTTCTGGTTCAACACTCAAGACTGGGACCTCCACTGTCATTTGATGGCTCTGTGGAATGGCTGGATTTTATGTCATAGTGGGTTTTCCTGAAGGAATGAGGTCCTGGGCACACTTGAGAATCCTCCAGTTTGCACTTGGTTATATTTCAAGCTGTAGGGTGATGAGTTTTTGAGGACCTGCTTCTTAAAATTATTGGCAAGAACCCATCTACCTAGTTCCATCTCTGGACAAAATTGATCATCAAAATTACTGTCCAGTAAAGAGATTGAGATTTTTTTGCTTGTTGGCAACAGGTATTTTCTTCTCCCTGCCTGTTCAGTTTCAGTGTCACATTGTGCTTCAGGAGTGTGACTGATGTAGTGTTATGTGAGGGACGAGCAGGACCCGGTGCTGAGGGGTCTAAGGAAGCCCCTTGAGGGCCCTTTGGGCAGCCTGAAGAACATCATCACCACCCAGCCTCATGAGAGGCACCTCATGTGTTCCTGATGGCAGCTGCTCCCGTGCCAGCCTGCTGGCCACTGGTGCCATCTTCCTCTCAGGCACTGAACGCCAGGGCTAACATCACTTGTGTTCACTTTGCTCTCTGTTCGTGGGCTGTGCTAGGGGTGACAGAACAGTGGTGTGAGAGTGAGGAATCTGCATTTGTCCCAAGAGGCCTTGGTTAAGAAGCTGCTGCCTATTCCCTGGTTGGTCGGTGCTGGAATATCTGCCGGTAGGTGGCAATGCTGTCCAGCTGGAATGTCACAGAAATATTTATTTTTTTTACCTTTGGACATTGGATTTGCACTTTCTTATTCTGAAACCCTATAATTAGCTTGCAAATTCCTAATTATGGTTGTTTATGGGGAACATGTGTTACTGCTGTCCTATGAATTTAATCCAGTCTTTGTTCCTTTCTTGCCCTTGGCTGTGCTGAGGACAGACAATAGTCTCTTCTGCTGGTGCCTGTGTGCCAAAGGCAGAAGGAAGCCTTTAACTTCTCAGTAGCTGAATTCAACAGGAGCAGGTTGCTGAGAGCCAGCAGGGGCCTGGAAGGTGCACCACCCTACCTGGTTCTCCAGAAACTGCACTCTGCTCTTCTCCATCTCCTAAATACGAGTGCCAGAATATAGAAAGATGACTCTCCAACATAAGAAGTATTTCAGTGTCACTGCTTCATAACACATCTGGTTATTTAAATAGTCTTCAGACCAAATTAAGTGCAATCTGTTGCTTTAAGCCACTTGACACTGGAAAGAATCAGGTTGGAAAAGTACTGCAGATGGACTGTGACCTGATAGAGGCCTCTGAGGATACAGCATTGTGAACACTAAACAGATGTAATAGTAATTACATTCTGAGAGCAGATACTCTGATGTCAAAAACACAGAAGCTCTTTTCCTCACTTTGGTGTCTCTGCTCCTGGGTTAGATTACATTTATTTGGTAAAGGCAACATGTGTCTGTGGCTAAAATATAGAGGTAAGATGCTATAATCTGTGGAGTAATCGTAGCCAGGACCTTAACAATTTATAATATTATGAAGTGTTCAGTGACAGTGTATACAGTGTGTTCTTGTAGGCCTCTTTCTCACCTTTCTGTTGTGGTTTTTTTTTTTGAGATCTCATCTGTGAGGATTTTCCCTTTGTCTGAGAATATCTTTGTGCAGGAAATGCACAGAAAATACCTGGTAGTCATTTGGAGACCTAGGCCCAAGACCCAGCAGTCAGGGCCAGCAGAGCATCTTTCTGATATAAACTAGCTTGAGACATGGCTTGTCTGACTATGCAAAGGGAACAAGAGGTCTCTTGTGCCAACAGCCCACAGACAGCAGTACCAGGGAAAGGCAGGCACTGAAATTATGATGTCTCTGCCTGGCACAGGTGGGTGGAACTGAGGGAGGCATAATAGCCCTTCCTCTATTGCAGGGCACAGCCAAGAAGGCTGTGACTGATGCAGTCCAGTTCTTCTAAGAATGCTTTTTGGGCAAAACTGCAGTGCCATATCCTTTAGCAGGGAGGTGCAGCAGGGCTCAGGAATATCAGAGTGGCCATTCAGTCAAACTGTAGTTTTCCTTCTGGGAGAGGCCTATAGCAGTGTCTGGGGGAAGTAGTGTAAGCAACAACACAGATTTGCTTGTCCACAGCTTCTGGCAAGGAGTAACTCTGTGCTGTAGGCTGTGTCTAGAGCACTGTGGTTTACTAACCCCCTGTACCCACACAGTCCCCTTTTGGAACCACTCATCTGTCTGATGTGTAGAATGTGCTAAGCAGTGCAATTCATGCTTCAGTAATACCTCATGTGGGGAAAAAAATGGTTCCCTTTTGTTTAAAAGACATGCATGCTTTGTTATATACGTTGCTTAGCACAGGGAGCTCTGAGCCATCTGGGGCCATCTGCTGATATTAAAGTGTTCCAGTACACAGGATCAGGTATGGAATCAACAGAGTGACTCAAAAGTATCTGGAGACAAAACACCCATTTTGTCTCTCATATAATCTCATTTTGTGGTAATACTGGTTAATGTAAGACGTGCTCAGAAGCACGTTGATGTTGATGAAGACTTCGATTCAAGGTTGTATCTGCAGACCATGTAGCTTCAGAGAACTTCAGACCTTTGCAATTGCTTAATCCTGGTTATTTATCACCTTCTGTCTTGAGATCTGATTGTAGAGGTAGCATGATAGAGGGTGGACAGTTGCCTGTGTAGCCTGTAGAGAGAGGATGGAGGTTTTTTTGTTTAGATCAAGTGCCTTTACCATTCGTGCCTTCCTGCTTTGATACATGCACAGTAGGGCAGTGGAACAGCTGTTGTATTTGGCTAGATATAGACAGATTATATTTCAGGAGACCTTTAATTAAAGACAAGTACAAATAAATTGGTTTATATTCCACAGCTTTGCTTTAATTCTCCAGGGTTCTGTGTTGAAATGTATAAACAGTGCAGTGTCAGCAGACAGGTATTTCCCTCAGAGCTTACTCCAATTCCCTATAGCATGACAGCTGCCTGAACCCTGTGCTGCTGTGGGTGAGGAACCTCAGCTCCTGCCTGCACATCCTTTCTGGCTGGCACAGCCCATGGCCAGGCTCATCTCTAGAAGCCACAGGAGCAGGGCTGCACAGCCTCTCTCAGGGGAGCAGTGGCCCTAAGGAGTGCCAGCTCCTAGGAGCTGGGCAGTGTAGCTGAGCTGCTGCCATTACTTACTAGCAGGTATAGCAAGTCTAGGAATGCTTTTTCCTGGGTGTGACAATGTCCTTTGGACACCACAACACTGTCAGCAACAGGGCAGCAGTGATGCTCAGAGCTGATACCAAAAGCCTTGCTCAGTTCTGAAAGAATGTTTGAGGACTGAGATTCTTGTTTGGTTCACTTCTGCTTGTTAATGATGACGTGCTGATAGTGGATGTTTCATTCTCCTTAAAGAATTAACACACAGGACGAGCTCTCAGGAGGTGCTAAAAACAGATCAGAGGGTCTCATCAAGATTTTTTGTTTGTTTTGCTACACTAGCAAGTAGTACAGCCCAGGAGGAACAGAGCTGTGGAGTCAGACAGTTACCAATGAGGATCTGATCTTCACACTACACAAGTTTCATGAGAGTTTGTTTCAGACCACCATTAGTCCAGATTTATGGTTTATGAGCACCTGCAATGGATCATTTGGGTTGGCTTTAGCCAGAAACAATCTGGTTAGCCTGCTGTGTGTGCCCAGTGCCATGGACCATAGCACAGTAGGTGGGGACAGTCAGGAGTTTCATGCTCCTCATTTAAAATGACACTAATTTAGCCACACCAAATGTGGAATTAGGACAAGGCAAACATGAGTGCATGGTTTTTGCTGCATGCTGAGACCAAAGGATCATTTAAGGTTCAGTGAACAGCATTTCTAAGAAAAATGAGCACCAGAAGCAGTGCAGCAGTTGTGCACCCTGATCACCTCCCAGCTCTGCTTCAGTACCTGCTGCTGCATGCACAATGCAGGAGCTCACAGTCAGTCTCCAAGCAGCTGGCTGCACTCAAACATGATACTACTTCTACCTCTGTAAGAGTAGCATGGAATAAGAATAGATCTCTCATAGCTCTGAATATCCCTCTACCGTCAGATCCTACTGTGAGCCCAGTGTAACTTCCAGAAGTGGTACAGGGAGAGTGATACTACTGTTCAAGAGTTTGGATTATGTTTTATTGTGGAATTATAAATGATAGGTAAGTTGAGGCAAAACAGCTGCCACAAGCACTGCCACAGCCTGGCCTCCATAACATGCAGGGCTTTGACCAAAGGTCAGCTCTGTCTCCTTTGCTGCACGAGAATGGTGTCTGCCAGCTGGAAGCTGCTAATGAAGGACACAGCACAATCACAGGCTACTGTGATAGTGTGAACACCCATCAGAGATTTCCTTGGTTTAGTACATTGCTGCAGGGAAGGTACTTACTGCTGATTCTCCTTAAGAAAGGGTGAGCATGCTACTGACCCTGTGCTGTAACAAAGAGCTTTGTGGCAGTGTGTCAGAAGGTCCCGGGTCTCCCAGCAGTCCATGAAACATCACATCAATGCATTCAATAGTGAGGGTGTCAAACAGAACATAAGTGCAAATAAAATGAATACAGAGCTGCAGCATGAAATTCATGAACTCATCTCAGTCTTCAGTACCATACAGTGGCTTGCACATATATTTAAAAAAATATGGCTGACTCTTTTCCAAACAAGAATTGTTTCTGCAAATTGTGGTGACCCCTTGCTAGAGATCCTACGTCTTCTAGACAGCTAAGGTTATGCTGAGTATGTCTAGCCTTGGTTTTTGCTTCATGTATGCAATCACATTACTTCACAAGGACATATGGCTGAAAACAGTAAGCTGATTGTCAGAAGGCTTTAAACTCTCCCTCACTGACCTAAACTTGGAATAGCCTGTCCCAAACTGTATGCTGTATTTGGAAGCCCTGACTTTTTGATTAAAAGTGAGGTGCTTTCTGTCCCTAGGAGGGTTGCTGGCAGCAATGTTTACCAAGGGATAGAAACTGCAGCCTGGTGCTACTAAGAAAGCCTTATCTTCAATCTGACATAGCCCGGAGGGGAGAGAGGAAGAGTCAGAATCCCAGTCTCAGAGAGCTCTTAGGGGGTTGATCTCAACCTTTCTTTTATGCTGCCTTCCCCCATCTCTGGAAGAAGCTGCACATTTCTAGTCTAGGATAGATTTCATGTACTGGAATTCTTCCCAGAATTGGCACAGCTTCAGAGGGTTTTAATCTTGGCTGTAGAACCCACATGCTGTTGCAAAGATCCCCAGGGAAAAATAGCTGGAAACGGACAAAAGAACAACAAAGCTACAGGGTCCTCCAGGAGGCTATACCCCACAGAAATGATTCCCCAAAAGCCAGTCATCCAAGCAAATCCCTCTCTTAGTTCCCCATCTCCCGTTGGTCACCACAAAGCATCCTAGCCCTTGGGTTCTTTGCAGGACACTCGACTTTCACGGTGTGCCCTGCTGTTCCTTTTTCTGCTGGGAGCTCTCCCTGGTGATGCTGAGTTAGGGCCTTAGCAGCTTTTCCTTAGTGGCATTTTCCTGCCTCTTCAAGGTCTCAGAAGAACCTTCATCTGCCAGAGCACTTCGGTCACTCACAGCAGCAAGAAGTTCACGTGATCTCAACTATTGCCAGTGTACAGAGAGCCCTGGAGATGAATGCTGAGTCCCTTCCCTTTACATGGCTACTCTACTTCAGCCCTCTTTCAGGCTTGGCCATAAACATTAATTTCTGGGGTGTAGGGTGATTTCTGATTTATTTCTGGGGTGTAGGGTGGAGCACTTCTCAACAACACAGAGCACTGATGCCCCAGAGCAGCACTTGACACAGCACTGAGGTATCTACCTGTGTATCAACAGCAGGTTGATAAATTTCTATCTACTCTGCAGGTGCAAAGTTCTGGGGGTTCTGCCTGCACAAAAGAGAAAGTACCCAAGAAACTTGAACATGCATAAACTGGTGGGTGTGGAACATGATTGGTCTTTAATCTCAAAAAGCTTGGGTCTGTTTCTACTCAGGTTGGATTGTGAACTGTCAGCAAAAAAGCGGATCAAGAGCAGTGCTGAGGTTACCTGTGAAGTTTGTTGTAGCACTGAGGAAGGCTATTAGTTGGAAAAGGAAGTTCAGTTCCAAATCAGATACTAGCTTTAGCTCACAAGCCTGATCCTGCAAGCCTCACTCATTTAAGTGGCTGTCTTGCTTTCAGCAAGATTGGTGCAGCCAGCAGCTCTCAGTAGCTTGAGCCAAAAGTTTTTATAGATAACTACATCCAGGCTGGAGGGGAAAGGGAGAAAACAGACATAGCAAAACTAATTCATTTTCCACAAAAAAGCAGTAATAAAAACGAGATAGTAAGTGAGCCTTGTCCTTAAGGTTACTGAATAGCTACTGAGTTAAAGGAAAGGCTGCCATGTTTGGTAATAAATGGTGTCACAGACTGCAGGCATCAGCAGCGTTACTACGGACACAGCTTCCAAGACAGAGACAGGCAGGAAAAGAGAGATGGAAAAAAGAAGAAACAGTAGAGTTAAAAAAGGGTTAACTGGGCTTTTGAAAGATCAGTGTCTAAAAACCTTATTTAGTATAGAGTCAGAAATCCTTGGTGTTCCGAAATTCTGGCATGCTCCAAACCCTCCTGTTGGGCTGGGTGCCCCGTTCCACATCCTCAGAGATGGTCTTGATGTCACTGATGAATGGGGAAATCCTGGACCGAGATTTAAATGTTGTTAAGGAGAGGCTGGTTCTGTTCTTTGTGTTCCATTGCCTTGCAAGCTTCTTGGCCTCTTCCTCCTCTTTGATCTTCTCAGCAGCTTCCTGCAGGACAGAGCGGAAGAGCCGGGATACTTCCTGTGCTTCTGGTTCGTACTCTGCAACCACTTGCCTGAACCTGGAAGCACAATCAGGGCACAGTTTTGATTAAAAACATCAAATTACAGATTGCTGCCAAATTGCTGTTCTAGGCTTGGAACTTGCACTTTCCTGCTAAATGAGACTCCCTGGACAGAAGGGAACAACAACAAGGAGGGGCCATGAAGATATGCCCAAGGTCTCTCAAATCACAAGAAGCAAGCCAGGGAATGTAAGGAAGAGATGAATCATTGTTTCTTATAAGCACAAGAAATAATAGGGAGAAGCAAATAAAGCTAGAAGGCAAGTTTGAAACAGAAGGAAGTGCTCTTTTCACACAACACCTATTAAACCAGAGCTCAATGCTATCAATAGCTTAAGAAACAAAATTATTGGACAAGCTTGTGAAAAATGTCCCCATCACTGCTGATTAAACATGATTGTCCAAATGCACATCATTGCTCGAGGTAGTCCCTGAACTGCAGCTTACCAGAAGCTCAAGGTAGACCAGGGAAAGCCCCACATGACTTCCCCTGTTTTCCATTCTTGTTCCTGATAGCATTACCCAATGGCCTCTAGACGAAGGAAAATCCAGTCACTTTGTTTGGTAGTCTTTCAATATTTAACTTTCCATGGTGTTTCATCTTCCTATGAATTTCTGTAACATAATGACTGGCTCAGCTGAAAACATCTTGGTTGGCAGCACAAAGCTGTATCTAATTAGGTAACTCTGAATTACTTCAGTGCCTTCTCAGCAAAGAGCTCAAAATGGAGTTTATTTGAATTTTATTAACCTAGCTTAATACCAAGGAAGTGAAGAATCACCACTGTTTATTTTGCAGGTGAGGAAGATAAGATGCAAGGCGGAGTAGTTTTCCTGAAGCCACTGAATGGGTCACAGGCTGGGCAACAAAGAGATCATGCCATTCCTGACACCTTGTTGGGTGAATTGTCCCAGCCTGGAGACTGCGGGATCCACTCCCAAGGCTCACACTCCGGTCACATAGATATTCTGATTGCTCTGTAATAGTACACATTTGTGACAGATGGTAATATGGCTGCTCTTCTAATAAATAATCAGTTCTTAAGGTAAAATTATACCTGCAAGCAAACACAGAGCTAAACTAGTACTTCACTAAAATCCAGGTAGTTGTACTGCAGGGAAGCTAAAGTGTATAAGGTAAGCATTTTGATATTTTCCTCCAACAGAACTGAACAAGGATGGAAAAACAGTAGGATTGTATTTAAATGAGCCCAATACAGCAGAAGCTGATAGAATAAGATATTGCCTCTTGGGTTTTTGAAAAGCTCCAGGAATGTAAGAAGGAGTTTAGCACATATGGAATTGCATTGCTTAATGGTGTGCAAAAGGATACCCAAGATAATAAGGACAGAAAGCAAGCCAAAGAGAAACCAGAAAGACTTTTTGTATATTTATGTGTTTTGACTCTGTCTGTGGAGGCCTGAAATTGGCCACACATCTTGACACCCTGCTGTATCCCAGATATTTCTCTCCCAGCAAGTACTGGCAGCTACAGGTACAGTTGTGGGGACACCAGTGTTGCTCACTGAGGGATCTCAGTGTCAGCAGAAGCACCAGTCCCTTCCAGTGTCAAGCCAGAGCAGTTTGACACAAAACCTTCCAAAGTCACCAAAATGCTCCTTAACTCTTTCAGTCGCTTTGGGTGAATTCTTAATCTCCCTCCTCTGCCCCCTCACCAAAAACCTCAAAACTTTGAACGTTTGGGTGCAAAAAGCCTCTGAGGTGCTGTAGTTCATGCTGGTATTTAAGTACTGGCACAGTGATGCCAAACTGAATTGTGCAGAGCCTGGAAGGGAAAGAGATGATCTCTTGCTGAGGGTTAGCGGACAACAGCAGGAACTGGGATTTGTTGGACATTGCAAACTTCCTTTCTGCCTTTTGAGGAGGCACTTCAGTTGCCTTATCAAAGAGCCCAAAACACAGTTTTCACAATAAATACATTTTTCCCTTTATCCTATTTGAAGCATAGACAGGTGAGTCCATAGGAACTCAAGTCTTCACAACATTCTTATTATTATACCAGGGAAAGCAGCTTCAAAGGATTTCTATTGCAGAGGTGAACTAAAATGAGACATTCCATTATTTTATCTCAATGTGTGTTTTAAAGAGAGGTGCTATCATATATATATATATATAATTAGATCCTCCTCTTTTTTATTGGCAATTGTGCACCCAAAAGGCCTCATCACTGCCTCCACTTTCAGAGGCTGTGTGTCATACTGCTGGATTGTGGCTCCAGAGCAGGGAGCAGGTTGTATCAGGCTATTATTGGGCCAGTGCCTGGCTCTGGGAACGAGAGGGGAAATGGATGATATGACAGCAAATACAGCCCCTGAGCAGAGAGCTCTAATGCTAATGCCCTGGGTTGCTGATAAGGCTCCCAAGCAATCCAGCTGAAACAGTTTTCTGAAATCAGGGTAGCTTTCCACCTGCACAGCTATCTGCCTGTTTGCACTCTTTTTAGCTTAGTTTTGTCAACTCTGCTGTTAAGATTTACCTCTAACTTTTCAGGACCAGCACCAAAACTACTTCGTAAGGATTTGAGCAGGTCTAAGAAACAAGGAGAAAGCAATCCAAAAGACTGTCTGCCAGTCACACAATGGAAAGCCACTCTGACTCGGATGGAGAAGGGAAAGGGATCCTTTTCTGTCCCCTAACAGGATGAACTAACTTCACTCCTTTATTAATGCCCACCTAACTTCAGTACCAGCACGTTTGTGTAAGGGACAAGCTCATGTAGGAAGTCCTAAAGGACTGCACACCACAAATATTTCTCAACAGAAAAGATGGACAGGTTATCAGGGCTGAGCTCCAGCTAAACCAGTCTGTGTACCAGAAAAAAAAGATGGTTTTGTTGCAGGCACCTACACATAACCAAAGCCATCTTCCCCAGGTATCAGTGAACACCAGCTGAATGCTCCAGCAGTCTGCTCTCTGCACAGAACAGCCAGTATGTAAAACCAGAAAACCACTGGAATCAGGGAGTATGGCCTTGTATCTTGGGAAACAAACTCCACACAAAGCTGCTCAGTGGGGTTAAGAACACAAAATTGCACAAGGCTCATCTGTCTTCTACCACAGGTTAACACCCTTACACTTTTGCATGGGATAGTTTCAAACTAGGCAACTGCACAACCATGTCCAGAACCACCTCAACAGGGCTTCCTTACTCATCACAAAAGCAGACCTCTCTATCTTATTTGTGGTTCAAGCTATGGAACTGCTGGCAGCTCTCCTGCAATACATCATGCACGTCACGCAGTCTGAGACGTGACAAAAACTCACCTTGAACCAGCACAGATCTGGGCAGGATGAATAGGCATACACAGGGATGAGCACATTCCCCTGTCCAGGCAGTGTTTGAATCACAGTTCAAACAAATTTGTTCTTGAAGTTGTGACCCTTTCATTGCTTTATAGGGCTGTCAGATTTCAAGAATCAGGCCGTGCTTGGCTCATACTGTCACTGCTTTTTAAAGCACTGTCACCTGCCTGTGTTATTCTGTAGGTTCCCTGTACAGTAGGTTCCCTAAGTACAGCCTGAACTTTAAAGACCTGTTAAATCCAATGAAAGTCCATGGATTTAAACAATGTGCTTATAGTTCAGGGTATTCCTGAGTGCCCGTCTGAACGGGGAGCTCTAAGTAGATTTAGTCATTCAAAGAAAATGTGGGGTTGCTCAGTGCTAATAATTAGCTGCTGACTCCTGAATCTATATTTTGAGCAGTAATTCTGGTTATAGGGTAGCACTCAAACAGCTTTGCTAGAAAAGGCTCCTTGATTCCCAAAGAATTACAGCATTCACACTAATTGCAACACTCATGTCACATCACCTCAAACTTAAGCTTGTAATTGTAAATAAATCCATTTCTGATTTCAAGTCATTTGTCTTACATTAAGTCTTACTAGGAAGGCCACTTCAGCTACACACAATCCTTATAAAATTACAGTCCTTAGCCTGTGATATTGATAAAAACTCAGATCACCAAAATGCAGGTTTACATTTCCATACTAGGGAGTTTTTTTCTTTCCCTCTGGGCACAGGACGATAGAAACCAACTGTTTCACTTTTGCTGAAACTGAAAGAAATTAAACTGACTTTAACTAGCTCTGACTAGGGTTAAAGCTCTGAGTAAAGATGGGAACAATCTAGCATTTTTTATTGGCAACACACTATTCTACTTGTTCGGTTTAACCATGGCAGTCAAGTACTACAGGCCTCACCAAACCCACTGTCATTTCCTTCAGCTGGCTCCAGGATTTAATTTTAAATAAACAGCGATCTCTAGCCCAGTAACCTAAAGCTAAGTTATGCCTGAATGCAATGGCTTTATTTGCATGAGGTGAATCAGAGTCTCCAGATGTCTGATGCTATTTGCAGTGTATTTGAATCTTTCCAGAATTCCAAGAGCCTTGAAGAGAAGTTTCTATTGACCCAAAATACAAAATAGGCAATCTGGATCTGAAAAAAAACCTGTTCATTTGTGAAGTGCTCCTTTCCAGCCATCCAACATCTAAAGAAATAAATTTGGAGAAACTTTGCCTCTCAGTAAATGAGCCCATACCCACAGAAAAGGACAATTTGGATAATCATTTAGACCTTTAGAGAACAAAGTGACATCTCTGACAACTCATATAAAAATGTTTTTTTCTGGCTTTGACTCTGAACTCAGGGTCTCACAAAGCAGGAGACCTTGCATGACACAAACAAAACAAACTCTGCAGTCTTGCAAGATGCCTGCTACTTGTGTTATTTAAGAATTACGTGCTTGGCGAGTGCAAAAAGGACTTCAAAAAGGACCTCAGCTCTTCAAATATCTAAAATGGAAGGGAAAGGATCAAGCTTACTATTTCAGTCAGAACCAAGGACTTCAGTAGGGTACACGCTCTGCATTTTAATTTCCCAATGCAAATTCACAAACTTTTTTTTGGTGGAACATTTTTCTAAAAGCTGCTACATATTAGGAAGTCACAGAGCACTCGAGAGAAAACATCAGCAGTGCAATGATCTTGTTATTAAAATACTTCACTGGAAATGTGGAGGTTTCATTGCATTCCTATTATACTCATCTTGTGGAATTTTGGGGAAGTTACTAAAATCTCCATCTTATCTCACTTTCTGAAAAGAAAATTTATCCAATTTTGGCTGTCTTTCTTTTAAATTGCAGGCTCTTTCTTTTTTTCTTTCTTTCTCCTGTATATTTTCACCTCCTAACATGGCAAGCCCCATTCTTTTTCTTTGTTTCCTCACCAGCAATGAAAATTCCATGGAATGACAGAGCTCTCAGTTAGAAGGTAGAAAAGAAGAGGGGTCAACTCTTAACATTTCCAACACAAGAGGAAAGGATTATTGAATGAAACTAGGACACATTAGCTTAAGACAAGCAAAATACAGTTTTTTGTAACAGAGTTGTAGTTCAGGAGTGGAACTCTGCCACAGGGTGCCAAAATGTTAAAAATTTACATGTGCTCAAAAAGAGAAAAGTTCCCACAACCTAAACAACTGAAAGAAAAAGCCACATCAGCCAATTATGGATAGAAGGTCCACTTGTGGTTCCAAAAGTCTCCCAGTTACAAGGCACAGTAAGTTGGGTGCTATATATGGGGTGTAATTGTCCCTGCTGTTGGATTTGCTTCCTTGTCCTTTGCTCTTTTCCTTGCACCGATGCCACTGGCCACTCTGTGACATACAGACTGCCCATCAGATCAGCCAGACCTTTGACACAATCCAGCTCCACCATTTCTGTGGCTGTGAGAGCCCCTTCTCAGTCACAGAATTGAACCAACAAAGGTTATGAAATCCTCAGGCTTTTTTCAGTGTGGCTCTGCTAACCATGCAAGCTCTGTAAAACATGCCACTTCTCGAATCATAGTGTAATACAATTTATGACAGCACCCTATTTGTAAGAGGAGTTACAAGAGGATGGTTTTAGCCTTTTTCAATCATGCCCACACAGAGTCCACCAACGTTGTTGAGTACATTTATCTACTGCCATCAGTATGCTGAATCCTGAACAACAGTGAACAACCATTATAAGCTGCACTGAAAGCATATACCTTGCATGATCTGTATCAATTAAAAAAAAATAATAGCAGAGCAGCAAGTTGTATATGAGTCAGCTTAATACTTTCCTGAAGAGGATGAACCTTGGGGCCTCTCTGCTCCAGCAACCAAAGCCTGCTGTCATGGAAATAACCTGTTAGCCAGACAGGCCTTGCTCAGTGGCCCTGGGGATGGTAAAGACAGCTCTGAATCCCAAGGGTTTGAAGTGGCTTGTTTACAGCATAGCTTGGAGTTATACAACCACAAGGCAGGTGCTGTTCCCAGCAAATTTTCACTGGAGAGGTCTTGGTCACTGAATGATCTCAAATTCTGCCATCATGGCAACCTTTGCAAGAGCCAAGGCTCTATGTGCTTCCAAGGTTCAGCCCCAGGGCAGATGAGGGCTGGAGAGGTAATTTTGGCATTCTTTCCTGGCTACATCCACTGTAAGACAGAGGACCAGCTATTTCCAGCACTTTTACAGCTGCAGTTCAGAGGCTGTAGATTCATTTGTTCAAGGGAAAACAGGAGCCAGCATATGCAGTGAGGGACTGCAGAGTGCTGAGAACCCTCTTGTATATGTCCTGCAAGGGCTGTGCTCACTGTAATCCCAACTGAAGAACACGTTGGAACAGGGGAAGCTGATTATAAAGGCCCATTTCACAACTTTGCTTTGGCTAAGGTGCACTGCAGAGCCACCGTTCCTCACTTGGCCAAGTTTGCCTTCACTGTGCCAAGTGCAAGAGTTTATCTTACAACAGGCACCCCAAAAGGAAAAGAGGCACACTCTTCCCTTCCAGCCTGGATGCTACAGCAGGCTTAGATCAATTTCTAAAGACATTTTCACAGGAGGTCACTCAGCTGGCAGGCAGCAATCCTAAGTGTAGCACTTGAAAGGCTCAACAGCAAGAGAGGCTGTGTGTACATCTACACTGCAGAAGTCAGAAGCACCACTTGGCTGTTCAAACCAACTCATCCTCACCTGCATCCCATGACTCCATATCTAGGGTGAAGAGGGAGGGTAGGGAAGGGAGACATTCCCTGGGAATACCTGGCTCACAGGCTGAAAAAAATAATAGCACCTTTAGGCTAGTTTGGATACTGGGGGCAAGTGCCCCAATAGACCTGCTGGACAGCTTAAATCCAGGGATGAAGGCTCCAGTGAGAGGAGAAACACCAAAGGAGGTTGTTCAAAGGCTGTGGAACCTCTGCCCTCAGAGATATTCAACAGTGGACAGGACAAGGCCCTAAGCAACCTGATCTAACTTTGAAGGTGGCCCTACTCCAAGTAGGAGGTGGAAGTACATCCCTCTACAGGTCCCTTTAAACCTCAGTTTCTCCATGATTCTAAAGTCTGAAGCAAAAAAAAGCCATTACAATACTGAGATGGTACCTGTTCATCAGGCAAGGTAACGCTGCTCTGGCTACTCAGGAGCAGAAAGCACTCAAGCCAATGTCAGAGAGAAGTAGCATTCTGTAACTTCTTGGAGGAAATGATGTTGTGTTAAATTGACTTAAAACATTAGATTTCCCTTCTTTCACACAGACACTATCCCAGCACGACTCATGCATGATACAGGATGCCGAGTTTTGGTTCTGTTGGTCCTAGCAACTCACTCTCTCTCCTCACACATCATAAAGAGGAAAGGGGGACAGGAAAGGTCTTTATCATCCCATCTTTTACCGTACCTGAGTATGACAGGCCCGCAGTAGGAAGGATGTATTTTGGTGCACATGTCCTCCAGCTGCAGCCGTTCTCCAGGGCTGATGTCGTAGCTCTGCTTTGGGTAGCTGACCAGCCAGCCGTAGTCCACCCCGGTCTTGATCTTGCGGTATTCGTTCTCCCGCTCGCGCTGCTGCTTCTCTGCCTGCTTGATCTGCCAGCTCAGCTCCATCATGAGCGTTTCCACCACCATTTCTGTGGGGTTCCTCTGGGAAATGCGGTTTGGGGGCTCATTCCACCTGAACCAGGATGCCAATGACATAATGCTCTGTGTGTCTTTGCTGGGAGTGGGTTGAGGGTAGAGAGGGAGAGAAAAAGAATAGTGCCATCATCAACACACCTCAGCTGAGAACATTCTTCTCCCCACACCCCTCCATTCTGTTGTTAAGATTGCTACTGGATAACCACTTGGAAATAATTGGTGCTGGGCACCTTGAGAAATCTCACTTGTAGCAGCCAGCTTGCTCAGAGGGTGAGGCAGAGGGTGAAGAGGCATTGTCTCCCGCAGCTTCCGCTCAGCATGTAATTAAAATGAGTCACAGCCCTGGCACCTTAAGTCAGGTTACAAGGATGCCTTGCTTCCTCAGGCTGGGCTGGGGAAGCATTCTCCTGCCCACACACGGGGCTTGGGCTCGCCTGGTTGAACCCTCATGGGAGGGCACAACCTTGCAGCAACCCTACTTGTAAAAACTCAATGCACAGGGTCAAAGGATTGCTGGGAGGTACATTCTAGCCAGGAGATCCTTGGAGAGGAGGCAGGATTAAGTGACCTGGTGTGGTGGGTTGAAGCTGATGCTCACCAAGTGCCCACCAAAGCTGCTCTATCACCCCCTTCCCCATCTGGAAAGGAGAGAGGAAGTGTATTAAAAGGCTCATGGTTTGAGATAAGGACAGAGACATCACTCAGCAATTACTGTCAGGTTCAAAACAGACTCAACTTGGGTATATTAGTTTATTACTCATCAAATCACAGTTAGATCATGAGAAATAAAACCAAATATTTAAACACCTTCCCCCACTCTTTTCTTCTTCCTGGGCTCTGCTTTAGTCCCAAATTCTCTGCCTCGTGAGTACAGGGGGATAGGGAATTGGGGTTGTGGTCAGTTCACTACACATTGTTTCTGCAGTTCCTTCTTTCTCTGGGGCAGGACTCTTCACATCCTTCCTTTGCTCCAGTGTGGGGTCCCTCCCATGGGGACAGTCCTCCATGAACTTTTCCAGTGTCAGTCCTTCCCATGGGCTACAGTTCCTCATGAACTGCTCCTTCCTGGGTCTCTCACAGGGAGTGCAGTCCTTCAGGAACAGGCTGCCCAGTGTGGGCTCCCTGTGGTGTCACCAGTCCTGCCAGCAAACCTGCTCCAGCACGGGCTCCTCTCTCCAGGAGCACCTACCAGGAGCCTCTTCCATTGTGGTCTTCCTGTGGGGTCACAACCTCTTTTGGACATGGGCTAGAGGTGGATCTCTGCATCCCCTTCAACCTCCATGGGCTGCAGGGGCACAGCTGCCTCAGCATGGCCTTCACCATGGGCTGCAGGGGGATCTCTGCTCCACTGTCTGAGGCACCTCCTGCCCCTCCTTCTGCACTGACCTTGCAGTATTTAGTGCTGTTGCTCTCTCATAGCCTCACTTCTGTCTCCCAGCAGCTATCGCTCTTTTGTTTTCTCCCTTTCTTAGACCTGTTACCCCAGAGATGCCACCACCTGGACTGATGGGCTCAGCCTTGGCCAGCAGTGGGTCCTTGCTGGAGCCATCTGGCATTTGCTTTGTCAGACACGGGGGAAGTTTCTGGCAGTGTCCCACAGGAGCCACTGTATGGCTGTAGCCCCCATCACTGCCAAAACCTTGCCACACAAACCAAACACACCTGGGTAGGTTTGCTGCTGCTGCTGCTGTAACATCAGCAGCAGAACTCACCCCTGCCTGGGCAGCACTCACAGGAGCCTGAGCTACAAGCCCAGACAGAGCTTTAACCATTATTTAGCAAATGTGTTGCTGCATGCAGCAGAGGCTACGCCACCTTCCACAAGCTGAAGTCCAATTATTTGCTTTGCTGCAGGAGCACTCCTTCAGCACCACCCCCAGTGCCAAGGGAACTGAGGCTTCTCTGAGAGGGAAGCAGAGGCATACCAAGGTTTAAACTGTTATTACTTCTAAGTGAAAGGTTTCTACTGCTGGGGAGTTACCCAGCACTTAGCAGACAGAACAAATTGCATCAATCAGCTCAGAAAAAGATGGAATTAACTCCCCACCCAGCCAATCCCTTCATGTTGTCCCTTCAGGAGGACAATGCATGGAACAAATTTATTACCTATTGTACTTGTATTTAAACACAATGGAATCCAAAACAGGCACTAGGGAGCTGAACAGGAGAAAAACAGCATCTGTTTCTTCACACAGTGCACTTACGTGCCTCGTTGCTCCCTTCCATTAGCCCCTGGGGAGCAGGGGTGGCACAAATAATGATTGCAGCTGGGATTACAGAAAGGCTACTCCTGGCAGCAGCCCAGGCAGGACATGGCGTCAAAAGTGAACATGAGGGCAAAGGATTAAAGAGTCTGATTCTGCAGGCCTGAGCAAATCCTCACTACTGGGACACAGACACGAAACTGAGAAAAATATGCTTTTCATTTAAGCTTCCACCTTGGGGGCTAGGGCCTTTAATGACAATAAAAATCACCAAAAGCTCATAAGTACACAGTACTGCCACTAGAGCTGAGAGCCATGAGATCCCAGACTCCCTGGATGAGAAATGATCAATAGGACTCTGCCGTGACTGCAAGGAAAAGATGCTTGCATGCATCATTCACTTGTCCTAAAGTAGTCTGTTCACTTTCAAAAGTGTTCATACTATGTAAATCACACCATTAAAGGAAAATGCTCCAAAAACTTGGATAGTCTGTACAGTGTCCCACATCTGAAATTATATCGGGCTCTAATGCTTAAACTTTTCTAGAATCAGGAAGTTTTCCAAACTGCATCAAAGGACTAGTTTCTCTAGTCCTGTATCCTACCTCTCCCAGCAAGCAATACCAGTTTCATCAGAAGGCAGACATAAAAGGGCTGAACTCTCCCACAGGTCACAGATGCAGCTGCCTCAGAGTGTGAGGCCACAGGTCTTCTCCTGTTCCTGCAAACAGGAACACCTGGGCTGGTTTGCAGGGCTCCTGCAGGAGAGATGGCTGCAGTGACTGCCCGTGCCCCGAGCATCAGCTGTGATGATCCCTGTGACAGCAGTCACAGCCAGCAGCTGCTGCAAGTACTCCTGCCCCTGCCTCATCCCTGTGCCCTGGAGGAGGAGCAGCCAGCCCTTCCCTTTGTGTCCATTGCCAGGGTGACTCCAGGCAGCAGCTCCCACACCAGCAGGCAGAGCTCTGGCGCCTCGGCAGAGGCACAGGAGCAGACTCAGGCTGGAAGCGATGCACTGACAGCTCCAAGCCCGTGATCCTGCCACTCCAGCGGGTACCTGGATCTTGCTGCATGGTGGCCTCCACTCACCATCACACATCATTAAGGATGAAGACCTTTTCCTTGGTCTGATCACCCCTTGTGTATCCCTAACAAAAGTGAGAGGCAAAACAGGCCACAAGCTATTGTAAATAATTTAAAGTCTCCTGTTTCTTTTCAGCTTCTGTGATAACAGTAGTTTTTGTAAGCTGCTACAGGTACCATGATTATTTCTATTTGTGCCTTTATCTGATGAAGGTGAACATGCCCTTCTGTATTTTAATTCTGGCTATGACCTGGTTTCACATTGGTTTAACTCTGCTGACTTCAGTGGCATTAGGGGTAAATCAGTATAAAGCATTACAACTGTCAAGCTGAGGAATGCCCTTCCAGCTATTCCTAGCTCACCAGCTGTTTTATTAGAAGAGGAGCAAGAAGGGAATTTAGTGGTCAGACTGGGAAGGAGAGCAAGGAGACTTGGATTTTGCATGATCCTGGTCTGTTCTTACTGCATTTATGGTTTTTAGTTCCACAGGTCACCCTCAAAGCAAGGCATTCTGCATGAGAACCATTTTACCTAGCAATAGTATTACAGAGAATAAACAGAAAAATATTTTGGATACCTTGTCTGCTGATACCAAGGCCTGCTAAACCTGAGCTTTGTCCAGTCCCAGAGCTTTCAGAAAGGTCTGGTAAAAGGCAAAATTGCTTTTGGTGTGGGAACATGGATACCTCTTAGCCCAAATGGGGCTTTCACTAGACTGCCATAAGTCTGCTTCCAGATGAGAAGACTATAAAGGAAGGAAAGCACCTCACCTGCAGTTGAAATGGCCTATTTTCAAATGAAGGAAAACCCCATGCAAGCATTTCATGCACAATGGCAGCTTGTGCTGGCTGCTCCTAAGGGAGTCCTGTTTGTGTGAGATTGTTTCCTTCCCCTTCTCTCATCCATCATCTCCTCTTTTTGAGAGCTGGCAACTGGCCATGTCTATTTAGCAGGCTCAACAAGCCACCACTCTTCCCACTACTGCTCTTAGCAGCCTGCAGAAGATACTGTGGGCTCCATTAATTGTGGCTGCTGGTTTTAATTTAAAGTTCACAGGCAGGCTAATCATTAACTGACTCAAAATGGCTTTCCCATGTGGAAAAACTCAAAGGACTGTTGGCAAGATGTGGACAACTAAAGAAAGGCAAAAGTTACAGCCTGTCCTTCTTACTGGGGAAAAGGACAAATTTACACTTTGCAAGCATTCACATTAAAATTATTTTTAAAAAGACATTGCCCCAGCTGAATACAGATCTTTCTGTTGCCCAATTAGTCCATTTTCTAATTCCTTCTAAGAGGCTATCCTGGGAGCTGACACAATCCAGTTGATGAACTACTCTGGTGTTATTCAACCAAAATTTCTGAGGAGTTTATGTAAGTTCCACTCCAGAAACAGACCTGGGTTGTGAGACTTTGGTGTCATTGACCCTAGACCTTTGTCTAGAAGACAAGCCTTCCCCTCACACTGCTCATTGCAAGTCTGACCAACCACCTCACAGAGTTTTAAGCATATGTTTACCTTAGCTATGCTAAAGTCTGGAATACCTGGCTTTCTCCCCCTCTCTCTCTCTCCCTCACAGTCTCTGAGGTGTTGCTTCAAATTTTAGTAGTTTTTAGTAAGTCCTGCTGAAAGTTTTTCATGTAAATGTTTCCTGTTAGTTTTGCCTTTCTTCAAAACTCCTCCACTGTTCTCCACACTGTCAGCAATTCCTGTGTTTTTCTCCTCATGTACTTTGCAGCTTTCTCCATTCTTTTCTCAGGGCATGTTTTGAACAATTTCACCTCATCTTCATGTTTTTACCTTTTCCCATGTTTCCCCACGTGATTTCATCTTCTTGTTCCAAAGAATGCACCGAAGAATCATCATAAATATCAACATTCCCATGCCTCATCTGTTTTTTCACCTTCTTTAGACAGGGTTTCAGCCCTTCCTAGCCCTTTTACCAGCAAAGGGAGTCTGTTTCCTTGGCCTGCTCTCTGGCTGGTCTTTGGCCAACTGGAGGCTGTTCATACAGCCTGACAGACACAATCTCCTCCAGGCTCTTGCAGGCTGCATCACCACTTGCTAAGACTTGTTACATGAGTCAATCAGCAGGGCCAGTTCAGGGTATAGAAAATCAACTTCTGAGAATAAAAAAATCCTTTCCATTGATCCTTCTCCTGGCCTCCAGCTTGTAATACCCTCCAGGATAGGAGAAGAGTATGCAGAAGGTGGGAAATGTGCATTTTGAAAAAAAAAAAAAAGAATAGAATAGGACTCTCAATAAAGGTATGTCCTCTGTTGGACAAGTCTCCTGTGGTTTGCCTTTGCTTTCACAGTCCAGGAGTGCTGCTGACAATCCTGTGTGGCTCTCAAGAGCCTTGGGGGTGTGGTGATTGTGTAGGAGCAGAGGGAGAAGCCTTAAAGGGGTTACATGATAGAAGCCTAATCCATAATCCAGTGATGTCAATAGAAAGGCTGTCACTCAGCTGTAGACAGATTTCCAAGAAATCCATCATCATCCAGCCAAAGCATGCCAACAAACTGGGCTGAGGAGCTGGGAAATGCCTTCCCTCCTTTCTTGTGGGTGGTAGTTCCTTATAGCTACATTCAGAGAGCAGAATTCGCTCATGCAAGATACCCACTTAGCCTTTTTCCACACATGCCAGATCACACAGTAAAAAACAAGGAAACGTATTTCCAAAGTGGGTCCAATCTCCAAATTGTCCCCATAATTGTACTTTTTAGAAGACACCTAGTCATGAGGAAAAGAGATAATGTCAAACTGCAGAGCACATTAAAATTTGTTTTAAATTATTTACCTCTTTAGTAAGATTTGGATTACATTGTCAAGGAAAGTCCAGTGTCCTTCAGGTATCAAAAGGTATCAAGTACCTGCCTGGACTGCAACTCCTAGATAGATTGAAATTGGTTTGGCTACACTCATCTCTGAATTCTGTGCTAATTAATGCAATGTTCAACCAGCTGCTCAGGCAGAAATTGTGGTCATGGCTATGCTGCTGGCTCCATCTGCATGAAGTAGCATTAAGTAGCAACAGCATCAAAGATGAACCTCAAAATCTATTTCTCTTGTGATGAAGATATTTTCATTTTGTTCCAAAGAATCTTAGCAACTTCTAACTAAGAAACTGCTGCCAACACCTTCTCAATTTTATTTATATAGTCCACCATAGCTTTGTAAGAGAATCCCTGTTCTCTGTTCTCCACTACTTTCTGGTTTGTTCAGCCTGGAGAAGAGGAAACTGAGGGGAGACCTCACTGCAGTCTACACCTTTCTCGCAAGGAGAAGCAGAGGGGCAGGCACTGACCCCTTCTCTGTCGTGCCCAGTGACAGGACCCAAGGGAATGGCCTGAAGTTGTCAGGGCAGGTTTAGGTTGGCTCTCAGGGACAGGTTCTTCACCCAGAGGGTGTTTGGGCACTGGAACAGGCTCCCCAGGGAAGTGGTCATAGCACCAAGCCTGGCAGAGTTGAAGAACCATTTCGACTACTCTCTTGGGCACATGGTGTGACACTTCAGAATGTCCTGTGCAGGTACAGGAGCTAAACTTCAATGATCCTTGTCCACCCTTTCCAACTCAGGATATTCTGTGAATTTTTTTAAGTTACTTGCCATTATTCTCTCCAAACAGAGAATTGTACCTTACCAGGGCCCAAAGAACTCTACTCCCTGTGTGTCTGGAATCTCCTTTCTTGTTCAGTGACATGGAAGGCTAAGGTGTTTACAGCTACTTTCTATGTGATTGTAATTTCAGTGGAAGTTATTATAACCTCAGCCTGAGATGCTGCGAGGCAATTAATGCTGAAAAAGCAGTAGGCAGAGCTTGTCAATCAAGAAGTTTAAAAGCAATGCAAATATCATGATATTAACACAGCAGCATTCCTCATTCTGACCTGCAGAATAAAGAGAGAGAACTTTGGAGGACATTCAGGGGTCTGCTTATAGACCACAGCAGAAAACCTGTGTTTTGCTTTGTAAGCACACTAATTCCCCTGTTGTGATGGACACAAGCTATTTCTGGACTAAAAAAATTGAAAATCACAGCGGTTAACACGTTTCCAGGTACATGACCCTGTTACAAGTGGCAAGGAGCTTTGAATAACAGAAGCACAGGGAATTTAAAGCGAATGCTTTAAATGCAACCTTATTGTCAAGTCTTCGTGGTTGCAGGTGTTTAAGGACAGCCTCACAGCAGTGTCCAGGAGCAGAGCCAGCTGTGACAGGGCACTGTGGCACCCAGCAGGCCCTTGCATGCCAGGCAATGCCTGTGTGTCCCCAGCACGGCTGCGCTCACGCTCCGACCTGCCTGCCCCAGGCCGGCAGCTCCTGCTGCTGCCCAGCTCTGCTCCTGAGTGACAAGTGCTCCCAAAAAAGCGTGACAGCCGCGCTGCCGCTCAGCATGCAGCCCCATTTCTGTAGGCACTTTTCTCCAGCAGGCTTGGCACTGTCAGCACTATGGGAAGGGACTGGCTCTTTGTCTGCTGTCCTTGCCGCAGAGAGTTACGAGTCACTTAAGCCTTTAGTGAAGGTGCACGACTAAAAATCACCGCTAGGTAAACGTGACAGCAGGGCACTCAGAGCGAACCAAAGGTGCTGCAGGACAGAGAAGAAACAAAAGTGGCACTATTTCTATCAAATGAAAGTTGAGTGGCCTTCTGGAAATACTACAAAAGTGATGACATACATGAAATATCACATTTTCTACAGCTGGTAGCCCTCATAAGATTTTTTTTTAATGAAAGCCTTTAAAATTGAGAACACACTAAAAGTACTGCTCTTATCTCCCCAGCACTTGTGTAGTTTGTAATACATTCTTAGAGTTTCAATCTTCTAGAAAACAAGTGTATCTGATGCATTTTACATCTGCATTTTGATTGCAAGAGGGGTAAAGAAACAAGAATTCAGTGCAAACTGGGCCCCAAGTTCAGGTATGAATGAGAAAGATGTTTTTCAGTCACTAACCAAAACACCATGAGAAAAGGTAGCTGATCTAACAGGTACAGCTTCATGATCTACAGCAAAGCTGCATAAATGTAAAACAGATTTGCCTCGTTGAAATAAATGAGAGTTCTGTTGATTAACTCCAGATGAAAATCCAGTCTTAAAGAAGAGTGAAGGAAGGGCCCAATAGCTTGGAGCTCTCCTAATGCCTGGCACTCTCTAGAGAAGATAATCTTTGTGTTATCTGCAGAAGAAAAAGGGTGGGTTCTACTCAAATCTGCTCATGAAGCAGAGCAGTATTTTGCAGTTTGTCTACTTATCAAAGCAAATGAGTTCACTTTGTTGAAAAACAGGACTATTTTCATGCCAATTTCTCACTCATGCTCGAAACAATGTTTCTACTAGTAACCATAAAAGCACTCTGCCATACAACTGACACCAAACTGTTACCTAAACCTACAGAAGACAGGAAGTTAAAGCACAATGAATTGCTCTGTTTGACTGATTTGTTATTAAAACTCCTATATATTGCTCAGATCTTGCCATGGTGGATCAAACACACCTTCAATTCTATACCTTGCTTTGATCTTTGCAGACTACAAAGCCAGGTTTCCAGTCAGGACAGAGGGATGTAAAATATTCTTCACCATTCATTCAGCTGTGTAAATGAGAGTTCAGAAGGTAGCACAGACCCAGAGCTTTTCTGTTATTAAAATCATTCAAACCACCAGAAAAAAGTATTTTGCAATTAAGCTGTAATAGCATCTGATGGAAGGCTCCAATACAAAAAGCTTTCAGAATTAAAACTCTGAGAGATCCCCAGCTCATCTTTCTCTATTCTACTACTAACCACACAATGTTATTAAAGGGGCAGTAATGTCACAGATTGGAGTTTCTAATACTGTCTTCCACTGCAGATACTCATACATAGAGTTATATAAAGAGATTGAAACTCTGAGCCAAAGGCATATTCATCAGGTCCTCTGAAGTTTTTTTTATTCATATATTGTGGTGAAGACCAGACTAAGTGCTGTGAAAATGTGCAGGTGAGATGTGCAGTCTCCATCCAGACTGAGGACTGATTCTTCTGGGAAAACAGGAGTAACTCATTGCATCACAGGTGAGCATGCAGTTTAACAGACACCTGTACATTTCTGTTCAGGACTGAACTTTAGTTATGGTATCTACCAGAAAGAATATTGACCAAAGGTCCTCGAAGTCCCACTCTGACTGCAGAGTTTTCCCTGTACTGCAGAATACTAGGACCAGTGTTAAAGTTTGATCATTGTGACAGGAGCTACTTAAAAATATACATTGTTCTAAAATTAGCGACCAAAAGAAGAATGCTAAATTTACAGCTTGAAAACTGAAGCCTGTCTTTATCGAGATCACCCACAGCATTGGCAGAGCTCTGGGAAATCTCATGCTTTCCACCCTGCAACAGCTGCATGTCCCACCTGCGGGCACAGAGAGAGCAGTCTCTGTGAGCATGAACAGCGCTGTCCTCACATGGGTTTTAGTTAATGTATCAGCACTACGAGATGTACAGTGTGTTCTATCCCTGGTTACACTGCCATAACTCAGAAGTTGTCTGACCGACCTTCGTGGTACCTCACTGGGGTTGAAAAACACCGAACTTCCACACTGCAGACACTCAGTAGGGCAGGTGTCTAATCAGAGAGATTTTAAATATGGCATAAACATAAGGCAGCATAAACCATGCTTTCCTCCTCGACTGCCTGTCCTTACATAACCAGTTACCCAGCGCTTATCCATGATCCAGGCAGCCGTGCCCGAGCCCAGCCTGGGAGAGCTGTCGGAGCGCCCCGGGCCCCTTCCCTTCCCTTCCCTGCCCACCCATCCCGCCTCACCTTTGGCACCAGCGCTCCCGCTGCTCGTGCGGACAGACGGACCCAGGGCGAGCGGAGAGGGAACCAGGAGGAGGACGAGGCTTGAAGTCAAGCCCTCTAAACTGGCACAGCAGGCTTAAACCCACACTGGGGTATGGATTAGCCCTGGTGACGAGATATGACAGCTGGGCTTACGGCAGTGCTTTTGAGCGATTAGGGCTTGGTCCGCTACCTCCACACACACACAGCCTCCCGGAAAGAGCCGGCACCTCTCGGCTCAGCCAGACTTCGGCACCCGTTTAAAAGTCCCTCCAAAACACGAAAACTTTGTGGCGTTTTCTACCCTGCAGCTGAGCCGGCCCTTTGAAGAAACGCAAGTACTTGAGGGCACCGGGACTTTCTGCAGGCTGCAGGCGGGGTTCGCTCCCGTCGCCCCCCGGCCGTGCCACCCCCGGCTCGGGGCTGTCCCAGCGGAGGCGGCCGCACCTGGGAGCCGCTCGGGCCGGGCGATGACCGCCCCGCCGGCACAGGGGAACGGGGACACCGCAGCCCCGGGCTCTTCCCAGCAAAGACAGCGGTCCCTCCACTGGGCACCACCTCCGCCCCGCCGGGCACCCCGCCCGCCGCCGCTGTCCCCAGCTCCTCCTCCTCCCGCTCCTCTTCCTCACCGCGGTGCCCGCTGCCGTCCCGCCGCCGGCGCCCAGCCGGGGCAGCGCCTCTCGCCGCCGCCGCTCCGCCGAAGTTGAGCGGAGCCGCCGCTCCGCAGCCGCCGCCGCCCCCCGCGCCCCGCCCGCCGCCGTTCCCATAGCGACCACGAGAAGCCCTCGGTCCGGGGCCGTGAGCTCCGCCCGGGCATCCCAGCGGCACCGGCACGGCGTCACCCCGCGGGGACTCACTGCTGTAGATGGAATTTGCACCGACAAATAACGGCGCGGCAAATGGATCTATTCATTAATTTCTCGCCAAGTCCTTTGGGAACAGAACAGAACAGAGAACAGTCTTCAGCCACAGAAGCCACAAGGGCTGCGCTGGGTTTGGAGGCATGAAGAAGGATGAGGGGTCGGCACAGAAGTTGGAAGGGCATGGGGGAGAAGAGGAGGAGGAAGGTTTTTACAATTAGGGCGGTGAAACACTGGCCCAGGTTGCCCAGTGAGGAGGTGGATGTCCCATCCCTGGAAACATTCAAGGGCAGGTTGGACAGTGCTCTGAGCAGCCTGACCTACCTGAAGATGTCCCTGCTCATTGCAGGGGGCTGAACTAGATGGTCCCAGTCACACAGCCACAGTGTCCTCTGTGAGCCCACAGTTCCTCACCCAGCCTCTTTCCACAGTGCAAAAATGTGCAAAACCATCCCCAGTAACAATGGCCAAACCCCCACCAAATTCCAGGAGAGCCAGGCTGTGTCAGAGGGGGTTGCAGAGCTACAGCCTTGGGTAAGGACAGCACAGGGACAGGTGACACCACTCAACAACACCTGAGCATGTGTGTGAAGTCAATCATGCCCCCACTGAAAAGCTTTCACAAATGATGGCCCAAGTTCTTGGTATTTCTGCAGCACTCGCACAGGCAGAGGACAGAGGTGCTTCAGACCCTGTATGTGTGTGCAGCACACACATAAACCAAAACAGCCCAGCTAAAAATATTACAGATTACAGGATGCCCAGTGCAGTCTAAATTAAAATGTATGAGGATGGGGGGGCTTAAGGTTTAGTTTATTATTAGATCAAACCCCACAACTAGACTAACAAAGAGATTAGAAGCATTTTTCTTTGCTAATTATCTGTGGAGGATTACTTGTCTGTCCTGAGCTTCAATGCCAGCCCAATTTGTAGAGGTTTATAGCATTCTGGGATTGTTGAGTTTAAGTAAAAAGTCATTTTACAATAATAAAGACCATTATATTTTCATACATTAAAACCTATTTCAAAAGTCATCAACTCTGACTAATGCAGAAAAAAAACCCTGGAAAATACTTAGTTTTCAGGTATATTTTCCAGGTTATATTTTCAATGCAGTGAATTCCTGGAAGTTCTTGTCATGAATCAGAGACACTGATGACTGGGGAATAACTCTGGGAACATTTCCTTGCAAATATATAAGCCTCACAACTGAAAAATCATTCATCTCTCCCATACCTTATTTAGCAGCTGAAACCAAGGATCTTTTACTGTTGTACTGACAGGACTTAGCAGATCAGTCAGCACTCAGATCATCAGTTGCTTGGTAGCAACGCTCTGGTAACATAGATGGAGGGAAGATTTATTCAGTGGTACATTTCCCAGGATACTCCATGACAGTCAGGTTTCAGCATATTGCAATTTGTAGTGCATTTCAACAGTGTGTAGTGTAGTGCACTTGGGCCTGCTATTTCTCACCATTTGCCAGATGCAGCCCCGACTCACCTGAGCACACTGATAACACTGCAGGTGTTGCCTGCAGAGCCTTCATATTTTGATGTCAAAGTCATGGACCTCTGACAATGGCACTGAGGATGGACTTCTCCAACCAGTAACAATCATGTTGCTGCTATCTTCTGCATGGGTCCAACCACAAGCAAATAATCTCACTCAATCACTGACAAAAAGCAAATTTAATATGGTAGGGTTATATTTGGCCTGCTGGCTTTTGGCTGAGTTGCTGAAGCATGCTAGTTAATATAAAGGGGCACACAGAGGGAACCCTGCTTTTTCACAGACTTACAATCTTGCTTAGAAAAGTGCCACTTTCAGAGTAATCAGAGTAATATACCTTGTTTGGGTTTGTTTTTTTTGTTGTTGTTGGGTTTGTTTTGTTTTGTTTTTATTTTTTGTAGTGCTTGTTTTCCCTCAGCAAAACAGTTTTTCATTTACCGGAGAGATCTTCATGCTATTTACTTCAAATCCAGTTAGCCCACCCACACAGAAGTGTACCATGAACAAAACAAGAGAAAGTTCATTCAGTCTCCAGCAGCAGTCCCCAGGCATCGCAAGGCTGAGGCCCATTTAAGAATAACTGGTAATGTTGCCGTGTCTTTTCCAGCACATATTTCTTTCTCTCCCCTCTCCCTGTTCCCTTTCTCCCCCCACATGTTATGTCTGGGTCGCTGGGTTGCTGTCTGTGCCCAAAAGGGCTGAAAGGCTTGGCTTTGATATCTCTGCTGCTGTCAGGGACCACCAGCCCAGGAGGTTGAAACAATCGGCTCAGCAAGGAGTGTCCTGGGTCAGGAAAGGACACATGCTCAGATATGGTGTTCCAGAGCACAGCTGGGCATGGTATACAGGTCTTTCTCAGGAAAAGTCAGAACTATTCAGAGCAGGCTGTACTTTGTCCAGGAGTCTGGGATAAACTTACCATAGAATTATTGCAGGGAGAGCTGTGACTGAAGTGAACAGCCTTTCTACTGTCACCTTCTACAAGCTCCTGAGTGACAGGCCCCTTGCTGTATCTGAGTAGGCTCTGATGCTGGTTTTTTTGCTCTCCTTCCCTTTTTTAGGAGAAGATGATAGCTATGGTTTATTAAAACCTAGAATCCTGAAACCATAGAAAAGAGAATCACAGGGTGTTACAATGCCAGGAGTGGGAAAAGATTGCTTAAAATCAGTATTAACTAGAGCAAAGGAAGAAATGTAAGGACAGAAAATCAGGCATAAGCAGTGACTTCAGAAAGAAGATTTGTATCATGGCCAAATATTTCTTGTGGGTGAGTCCCCGGGGTAAATATTTCAAAGGACCCTAGGAAAACAATAGAAAATGTTTGCATCACTGTAGGAAGATGGAATGAGTTGCCTGTGAGGAGCACTGTACCTCTAACCTCAGTGGCACTAGGAAATAAAAACCTCCAAATGTTTCTTCTCTGCTGCTTGCACTGCCCACTGAGTGCAGTCAGCTTTCACTGCTGATTCCTTCTGACAGACTGCAGTCAGCAAAGGGAGGCTGGGTCTGCACTGCCCCTTGTGTGAGCACCCCTTACCCCATGCAGTGAGTGTGGTTAGCTGGGCACCTCCAAACCAGTTACACACTCATGGAGACTACCCAGAGCACAATAACCAAACACCCTTCCTGCCATGGCATGTCCATGTGCCCTTCTCTGTGTGCAGAGTGAGCACCAGAGCAGATGTAGAACCCCTGATGGTTTTAACTCCGTGCAGAACCAGAAAACCGAAGCTGCAGTTTTTAAACTGCTGCTGCTTCTTTCTTGCCTTTCTGTTCACCACTCAAGAGTCATTTAATAGTAGTGTAGTGGTCTGTTTAATTGCTGATTATCTTAACCAAGCAACTTAACCGAGTAAATGCAAATTCTGTTCTTTTAGCTCTGAGTGAAAATGATGAAGTGTCATGAAATACTCAGCCAAAAAACAGATGTAGTAAGGCAAGCTGAGCAGCAAAAAATACAACACAGATGGTCACGATAAATTAATTGAAGACACAAGGGGGAGAGATGCAAAAAAATGCCATGGAGCCTGTAAGTAGACAGATGTCAAAAATATCTGTGATTATGCACTTAATTGCACTCTCTGTGATTGCTTATTCCTGATGTACTCTCTTAACAAACAATAATCTCCAAAGGGCATTGCCAAGGTTCTTGGCTTTTAAAATGACCACATCTCAAATGCTGACACGGTGCATGATGCCACCTTTGCAGAGGTAATAATTTTTTTAACATTAATTTTCCTTATGTGATGAAAATTTCTCTGGTACTAGACATGTAACTACTTTCACACCGTATCTGAAGGGGGTTTGTCTCTGTCTTACCAAAGTTATGTGGAACTTATGTGTTCTTTTATCTTATGCTGATGCAAATCCAGCTGACAGCAACTGACAGATTTTCATTTGCCCCAAGAAGCTTCAAATTATTTGTCCTCTTTCATTAAAAAGTGAATTTTTCACTGTTCAAAACTCAGTACAACATGAGTTTTTGCCATTAAATTCAACAGGACCAAGACTTTGTCCATGCTCTGTTTGAGTTTGTTCCAGAGTCTACTGAAATCAATGCAGGGGGAGGAGGGATTTAAGCTGATTTGGAAAGGAATTTTAAAAAGGGGGGAGCGTAATGCCATCATTTCTCTGAATACAAATGCAACGCAAATACAAGTATTTCTCTGAATACAAATACTAATTAATTGCTCCATTTAGTGTGTAAACTCATTGTATCACTGAAACTTCATGGCATGTGTTGTGCAAGAAACACAACTTTTATACATACATCCCCTTCAGGAGAGAGTGGTAGGAAGAAAAAAGGAGAAGGACACCTAAGTAACTGCTCTGGGGATTTGAAAGTGAAGGACAAAGCAGTAGTAAGGTTCTCTGGAGGCAAGAACTGAAAACTCAACGAGTCCCAGTGGGATCACACTGTCTGCGTAGAGGCTCCCAGAGAAAGCCAGCTCCTCCCACTCCAAGAGCTCTGGAGTGTGCCTGTGTTCCTCCCTGGGTCTAACACATGCTTCTTTTAAACACTTAGGAAAAGATGCAGGGTACAAAATCTCCCTGTCATTGCATCCTGAAACCTTAAAGCCTACACTCCACAGTCAGGGGAAGTAGGATCAGCCCTTCCTTGTTGCCAACAACTGCTTAAGAATGAAAGTGTCTGAAATGGTGGTGTTTCAGAGAGGGGCACCCTGTGGGCATCTGAATTAAGCCCATATTTTCTAAGATATCATTTATATCCATGGACTCTTTCCAGGGTCACCCACACGGCACATGGGAAGCACTTGCATCTAAGTAAGTTTCAACCCAGCATTTGGGGTGCTCCTTGCACTGCTCCACTGACCTGCTGGGCACTCCAACATCGGCCATAAGCCTCAAACACCTCTTGGCACGGCTGGGAGCAAAAGCTGGCATACTGCAACCCTCCCACTGGCTTGGCCCTGCAGAGGATTTTCCCTTTGGTGAGGCTGTTTCCTACTTTCACCTCTTGAGCCTACACAGAGGGATCTGCTGCTGCAGAAGCTGCAAGACACTCTGGCTCAGATGGGCTGGGAAAGCACAGGGAAGGCACAACAATTTACCCTTTCCTGCAGGCAGTGTTTTGGTCAGGCTGAGTGAGTGTGCTGCCTCTGCTGCCTCCTGACCTGATGTCTAAAGCCTGGAGAGCCTGAATGTTGCAGGGACAAGGGGACCCTTGAGTTGCTCCTTGTGGGTCCCTAAGAAGCCATTAAAAAAGCATCAAAAGGGGACAGTGGGGAAAGCCCAGCATTTGTTTTTCCAGATTTTATCAAACTTGCTCTCTTCAAAATGTGAATTCTTAAGGTAAATCTTAAATGTCTTGAACATAATTCCTTCAGTTAAACGCCCATTTTCCCAAAGATATGTAGCATTACCCACGCACAGACAAGTATTTCTTTCAGTGTGGGAGGTCAACATTAGAAACTCTAATCCCAAAAATGCTGAGACTTATTCTAACTCTAGAGCCTGTAATTTTTATCTATTTACTTAAATTATTTAGATTTCATTTAAATCCAACCACTGCCCTTTCCTGAAGGCAGGCCCCAGGCCACAGCACTCATTCATTCCCTAGCATTACACCGGCACTATCAGCAGCTGAGGGCAGGGGAGTTTCGCTGGGGAAGGTGTCAAATGCAGGGATTTAACAAGAGCACGTTCGGTCTCTCAAGCAGAGGGTGATCTACAGAAGCAGATGCATCTAGCAGATTGTATTCACAACACCTAGAGAGTCTGTTCAACCAGTCCCGAGGCTCTGTGCCCACCAGTGAGCTGTAGAACCTCGCTGAAGCACGGTGCTGCTCACCACTGGAAGGTAAAATTCCACCCGTGTGGCATGAAGCAGCAGATGCAGGAGACCAGGCAGAGGCTGTTCTCTGCATCAAGAGAGCTATCCAGACATATCTGAAATAGGCTCAGCCTAGATGAGATGTTCTGATACGATGCTTATCTGACACCCCACCCTTCTGTATGACAGGAATTGTTTTGGGCCTGCCAGTGGAATGTTCCACAACTCAAAATACAAATTACTTGACAGGCTAGTGCTCATTTTCCTATCATTGCAGCTGTCTGCTTTCTGTTGTGATTCTAAATGGTTAAGCAAGCTGTATACTGGGAGGCATAATCTGCTGTAATACGCTGTGGTCTGATGCATGCACCTAGATTGGAGTGTTACTTAAGCTTTAATCCCCAAGAAATCAGTGATTACCCACAGGAGACAAATGGAGGGCTGTTTATAGTATAGTTGCTAGACAACAGTGCACCACTGAAAGTATATTTGTCCAAAGATTAACTGCATCTCAGAGGCTGACAACTTTTCCAACCACCTGTTCTGAAAAGTGAAGTTTAAAGCATCTAGATTTTCAGAAGAAAGGAGAGCAACTCAATAACGGCTTGGCATTTTCAGGGACACAGGGAAATGATGAGTGCAGTGCACAAGGTACAGGAAGGGGCTTCTAAGGCTTGGTCTGCTGGGAAGTGAAGGAGCAGCATGATGAATACTCTGCACAGGTCCTTGCCAGCCCTCTGCACACACAAGGTGTGCATTTCCCCAGCTTTTATACACACCAGTGCTAGGCAGCTGCTTTAAAGCCTTTCATTCCCTGCCTCCCTCAGAGAGTAAAACAAAAAATAGTAAAGAAATTACAGAAAGTGTACCATTAAATCCATCTGGTTTTCTCCCCTTCCTCTCCTGAGTGTTACAGCAACTACCTTTCTTCCTTTTGGGAAAGGGGGATATGTAAATGGAGCAGAGCTGGGCTGCACTTACCAAGATCTATTTGGCTATGCTCAAATGCAAACTGCATGGATAATATCCAGTTTAAATGGTGTTTCCTTACTTACTGCAGTGCTATCACACTTAGTTTTGCCTCTTCCAATAGTTTTGCCTCTTCTTATAGTTTGTTGGGTTTTTTTTTTGTTTTGTTTTGTTTTGGTTTTTTGGTTTGGTTTGGTTTTTTTGCTGTCTCTTTGACCACTCTGTTTTTATCTTCTTCCCAATACAACAAATAAAGCAAGGAAGGAATATGTGGACAGGGGAGGGGATCCTTTGTGTGGAAGAAGCAAGGGGACAAGAAATCCAGCAGATACTCAGAAAAGCAAGATTTTCCTGACCTGTCATTTCAAACACTGTTTTCATTTTTTAGGAATCAACTGTCTGGATTATATAGACTTTGCAATATATGGCTTCTATGTTACTTGACAACTTTTTGAATTAATCTGGGGTTTTTTTGCAGAGAGGGATCTGTTAAAAATGCACATGAATTCTTAAAAATCTAACCCTCTTAAATTATTTTCTCAAAGCAGCAGCGTGAGCAGTGCCACCCCATCAGTGTTCCCCCTCCTCAGCTCGGATCACTGGCTGGCCCAAACACGGGGAAAGGACTTGGCTGGAGAAGCTGCAAGGCAGATGTGGCTGATGCTGCAGGGGCTGGGAGGTCACCCCAGCCACCATCAGTGTTGGGACAGCATGAAGCACAGCATGAAGCCTTCCCTGACAGTTCTCCATCTAATCTATTCCTAAACACACAGTGGCAGGGATCCTGTGGCCCTCCTTGTATATTAGCTACAAGTTTCATGGTAATATTTTCTCCCATCTAACATAAATTCTCCTTCACATAGATTAACCTGATTTTCCCTCACCTTGTACCAAGTAGATGGGGAGAACTGCCACAGTAGAATGTGACTGTGACTTGTATTTATCCCATGGCCTGCTGTGACCCCTTGCTCTTATTTTGCAGTACTTGTGCCACTTGTGTAGTTGTACGTTCCTAAATATATAATTTCACCTTCATCATCACTGAATTTCATTCTGGGCCATTTTCTCTGTTAGTCTAAATCACCTTTAACTCCAGCCCTCACTCCAGGTGAGTCCTTCAGTCCTCTCAGGCAAGGAGGTCATAGCAAAATTATATAAATGCATTCTCCAGTTAGCACCACTGGACATAACAGTAAAAATATCCAGTAGAGACAGGCTCACAGCACATCCCTGTGAGACCTTATTTGAAATTACCTCTTGCTGAGATAAAGGAACCAGAGAGAGCTCGGAGAGTGGGTTTTCAACAAACATTTCTTTGTTATGGTGCTTCATCTACACCACAGGGTCCCTAGTGCATCATTAACTTCTAAATTGTTGCACAGAAGTCTGTGCAGCTGAGAGCAGGATCTGGCCTGCACATTAGTAAGATTTGCTGTTCTGGTCTGTTTCAAAGCCATCAAGATGAAGACTCTCTATTCTTAGCTTGAGTAGTGGCATTAATGCACAGCACTGCAAGAAAAGCAGAGAAATATGCTCCCCTAAGTGCTACCTTTTTTTGGGACAAAGGCAGTCAGGGCCTACCACAGCTCCCAGGACACCCATTTTAGACATATATACACAGAGCCTCCAAAGTACTTGACACACATCCTCCCAGGCTGAAGCTAGAACTTGTTTGCAAATTCAGAGGAAGAGTTGAACCTGGGTTATGTGCATGAATTTGAAGGGATAAAAGAGAAACTATATGGACTTCATTACAGATGCCCTGCCAGTAGATGTGCCAGGAAAACTGGATCCATTGTATCAGAGCATTTTGTTTCTTTTCTATGAATAGTATCCCAGCATGAAAATTCAGAACGTATAGGCTCAGTTTTCTGGGGAATTTTGCTCCTTTTTTCCCTTACCTAGCAGAAAACCCCAGAATGTGATGGATTTTGGTACCTTATACCCAGTGTGGAAAACACCAATTTAATAAATGGGAATATTTGTCCAAATAAAGGAACTGAAGCTGCTGGAAAAGTGAGGACTGGGTGATCAGGCAGCTCTGTGAGCAAGAGCACAAGCAGTGTAGAGAGAAAACGTAGAAGCAAGAAGTTATTCTCTTATGCAAAAGCTGTCCACCCCCTTATATCAAGAAACGACAAGCCATTCCCTCATGGAAGTGAGAAAAAAAATACTGAACATCTCTGTACAACATTGCTTTTGATTAATTCTCTGTAAAAAGGCAGTCCCTGTCCCATCACACTCACTTGGTGTCTCCATGGACTTAGGGAGGAAAAAGACTTGAAGTGCATCAAGTGAATACTGTTGCTGCTCCAGCCTCTGAGAGGATCACTTTCTTCACCCCCCCACTGCCAGCCCTTGTAGTTTGGAGAGAAAAGCCACACATGGAGATGGACAGGTGACTGAGCCATGTTCCAGGGCTGGAGCTCAGTCCGTCAGAGGGGATGGAGCTCCTTTGTGGCAGTGTGCACAGCTTCTTCCATGGCTCTGCCTGTTTGGAGGTGGATGCTGCAGCTCTGCTTACCAAGGGCTGGCAGCCTGCAAGTGGTGCTGGTGCTAAAACACACCAGTTACTTTCTCAGCCCATGTCTGGAAGTGAACATGGAAAGGAATGGGTTAAAAATGGAAGCCTCCTTTCTTTCCTGAGCACTGCTATTACTGTGAAATGGTCTCTGCTCAAAGCTTGCCTACAGGGAGGAAGATTGAGAGCACCTACTGCAAGGATATTCTTATTCTGCTCTGAGACTGCTTTTTCCCAATTATCCCAAATAACATATTCCATAAGATTCAATGCTGTCTTATTTCTTTCGTGCAGTCAAGCCTCAATTGCCAGCAGAAGGCAAAACAGAAACCTGATGGGCAAGGCTAATCTCCTGAAGAGGGAAGGCTGCAGGCACTGCCCTCTCTGAGGACCCATTTTAGCAGCAGGTAGCAGAACTAGACAGATTCCCCTGGAAAAATAACTGACAAAAAGTCAAATGCAAAACAAATAACCTGTTCCGCTTTCATCTGCTTATTGCTACAGCAAAATCACCTGTCAGCAAGGGGGACATGAACACACAGTATGTTCTCATGGCCTGGCAGCTTGTACCATCTTCATTTTGCAAGGACAGTCCAGCACAGATTCCTGCAGGCAGTGACCAGCTTTCTCTGACAGTCTGAGTGCTTCTGACAGGGAAGTGCTCCCACAGCCCTAATTCTGGTGGGAAATCTAACTTCTGGAGTGAGATACTAGCAGAAGAGAGCCTATGACATTCAAAGCAAAGAGTCTGGTTGCCATCTTATCTTTCCCTCCAGCCTCTGGATGTCTCTGGTTCCTCCCCAAAGCCCAGCCCTACACCCTCATATGAAATGTGATGTAGAGAGGCTCTGGGACCAGACCCTGGTGCCCACCAGGAGCGTGGGTCCTGCACAGCTGGGAAGCTGCTTCATTTCACAGAGGGCTGCACTGCCCTGAGCAGAAGGAGCAGATGGAGAAAAAGCCCTCTTCACATCTTGTTGCTGGTCTGGTGACTGTGGAGGAGCAGACAGGTTAAAGCAAACAGTGCAGCAGCAGTTAGTGCTCTGTTGAGAAAGAGAGCATATGTGTGTGCAGGGTAGATTGAGTCCTACTCTAGAAGGCCAAACAGCAGACGTGGTGATCTAATGTTTCAGATCTCTTCCTTTTGCTGAAGTACATTTGTCAGTAACCATTGCCCTGAAGGATGGGCTATTCAGTGTAAGGTATACCACCAAGTGTGCTGACCCCACTCTGCTCACACCAGCATGGAACCTCACCCATGCACCCATCAGAGCAGAACCTGGCTTGGGATACCTTCACCCTCTCTTTACTCTCCTTTCAGCTCTGCTCTGAGCAAATCATCTGTACCTGTCACACACTCAAATTTTACACTGGAGAAGAAACAGAAAGTCATATTTTAACCCAGCACAACCACAGGGAGTAGAGGTCTCTTTTCTGCTGCAAATATTTATCTAGCACATTACTGATGCTTTGGGACATAATGATAGAAGATTAGAATGATTATGATCTCTGCAAAAAGTGGCTTGTCATGATTCGTGAAACGCAGCTCAGCCAGAATGAACCTGGTCCTGGACCAGCAGCTGAAATGCAAGGAAGCCTAAGGGAAGAAACATTAATGTGTTTTCAGTGATAGGGCTACAAGAGGATTAGTTCTGTGATGTCTGAGTCCAGCGTTCCAGAAACTGAACTGGCTCCTGCAGAATAATTCATTATCTCTACTGAAAAGCTTTTCTGAGGATTTGAAAAGGCACACAGAGAGGGGCCAAAAAATCACACTGGCTCCAGGGGACTGATCTTTGGCACTGAACTGATGTTCATTGTATGCTAGCAAAAGAAGGCTGGAAGGTGGAGATAGACACCCATGGGCACTATGACTCTATAAAAAGTAGCAGGGACAGCTCAAAAATGGCTGAGGCAATAGTACAAGGGAAAGAAAAAGAAAGATTTAGTTGCAGTAAATGTTCACTGAGCTTACACAACAGATTTTTTTTCCTCCCTCCATACCTGGTGCTTGACAAAGACAGATAAATGCAGTTTTGAGTTATGATGCCAACTGTAACGAAATCATCACATCATCAAGGAATGCTGTTTTCAGCAGAAACACATTGGTCAACTCTCACATGGATTTCAGAATCCTGATTCAGATGGCTTTGTGACAGGATTTACCTGCACATTTAATCTTTAAGGTATTTCATAGCTATTAGAGCTATTATTCAGCTCACTGGGTGGTTTATTTATTCTTTATGGAAGCTGTAAGTGTCCTGAGAAATGGCCTTCTTTCCAGTGACCGAACAGGTACCATACGGAGAGCTCCTCGCCTGCCATCTGCTCCAGCCTGTGGGAGGGACCAGCTGCAGAGGCAGCAATCATTCAATTTCCTCTGACACTTAGTCCTTGAGGTCTCTGCTGATTGCCCATAAGAGCCCAGTAAGTCTTGTGATGTGCACAGCTATCCAATAAGAAGTGGATTAGGACCATCTGTCCCATCAAGGGCCCAGATTCCTCAGCGGTGATTATGCCCTGCAAACGAAGGTAGCGCCTCTGAGGTTAGCGCAGCCCTAACCATCTCTGGCAGCCAAGGACCTGGCCACTTCTCCCAGCCTGCACTTACCACAGGCAATGCTACAGGGCTCTGCTTGCCTGAGGGCTCTGGCACCCTTTACACGGCCAAATCTGTCGTGACTGCTGGGGCAATGTTTTGGCAGAGGTCAACCAGCGCGCAGCAAGTGACGCGTGCTGTGAGGGATGACAGCCTGCACGCAGCTGGTGCCCAGCATGCTGCTCACCTCGTGCCTGACACACACCGAGTCCTGGAATCTGTAATGAGTGATTCTCCTGTACCAGGCTGAACACATGTGTGTGTGCACTCCTAGCATGTTTGAGGATGATTCAATGATGGACGTGTCCAGGGAAGGTGGAAGATGCACAAATACACAATGCACAAATATTCAATGCACAACCGTTTTGGGAGCCAATTACATACACTGAGCTGTCCTCTCAGGTTTTGGGCTGAAGAATAAGACCTCATGTCACTGGTTAAACTGTATTTCAGGCACGACAGCAGTCAGGAGCTGTGCTGCAGGAACTGACTGACAGCAAGGCACAGAAAAGGGATTAGATCTTCAGGTCAGCAAAAGAAGACAGAAATTGAAATGACAAAGATGGAGTGCAGTCTCAGAGCTGCAGATTGCACTGCATGGCTGTGGAGTACCCTGTTTTAGAGGTGATGGAAAGAGCAGGAAATCGAGATCTCCTGCTGATCTCTATTACCAGCTCTCACTCCACTTGCCCTGCCACACACAAACCTGCAGACTCACACCTGGGTTTTTAAACACATACTTAGCAGCCAGCTTGAAGAGGACAAAATGCAAGAGTCACAGAAGTCTGTTCTTAATAACTGTGCAATGAGAAAACTTAAAAAGAGGAACTTACTGACTCTGAAGTAAAAGGTGCTCAACTTATTATAAGATGATCCGATTTCTTTAAAGAAAATACTGATGCTCCTGTAGTTTTACCAGCAGGTTTCAGATTAGGCATCTGCTCAGGCATTGCCTCAAGTGGGTGTGGGGGTCACTTCAGAAAAATGGTTGTGGAAAATGAAGCCCTCCTCCCATTCTGCATGCTGGCTGCAAGAAAAATATTGATTCACCAAGAAAAAACATTCACCAAGAGCAGGACCAGCCAGAGCCTTTTGAGGCACTGGTAATGTTGTATTCACTGAATAAACAAGCTATTATTCTCACTAGAGCCCCATGCTAAGCACATGGGCAGATGTGGAAGTGCAAACAGCAGAATGGGGGATGAATGACTGCTCACCCCAAAGACTTGAGATAGGCAAGTCCCAGGCACAACAGCTCTGAGCACAGATGAGCTGCAGTGGTGGAAAAAGCATGTTTCATTTCATTCATTCATTCATTCATTCATTCATTCATTCCTAACACCACTGCTTTTGCTCCCTGAGACCCTAGCAGAAGTTTTAAGGCTCTCTGAGAAAGTTAAAAACTCTCTTTTCAGGGAGGGGTGTTATTTTCAAAACCCATCCCTTTCAACTGCAGTCACTGCAGCCTTTGAAAGGAAAACAGGCTAAGCAAAGAAGAGTCAAGCTCCTTGCACTCCAAGGGGGTTTGGGACCACGAGTGGACTGGTCTCTGAAAGTAGAGGTGAACTGCCAGGAGCACTGAGATTTCTTCCTACGCAGCCACCAGGCAAGGCCCAGGAGTAAGCAAACTTTCCTGATGCAGCTCGGGTCAGAGGTGACAACAACCAAACCAGTAGCACACGCCTTCCACATTTCTTAACATGATTGACAGTTTCTGCTGAAAAAGAAGGCCCACCATATATTACAGGTCAAAAGTGAGCCCCTGTGTGGAGCTGGAGAAGGATTTGGCCCTGACCAGCACTCATTGTCAGCAGCACCAAAGCACACAACAGCTTTTAAAGGAACAGGAATAGACTGAATAGCCAAAAGCAAGGCAGTTTTACTGCAAGGTCATGTGCCCCCTGCACCATGGGAAGGCTTTTAGCTATTTGAAAATTATTACCGCTCAGTCTGAGTGTGGCATCTTTAAGGACCAAGATGTTCCTTTTTCTCATAGCCTGCTTCCCTCCCTGGCAAAACCCCTGCTTCACAGTTACCTTTGAGCCTGTAACTAGCTATTTAACTGCTAGAAACAATTCAGATTTCATCACCAGGCCCCACCTGTGCCTAAACATGTCCATACCGGTTATATTGTCATGTCCTGGAGCACTGCTCTGGAAGGTGCTGGTGTGGTGTGGTGGCAAACACTGATCAGCTTTTCCTTAGGTCTGTCCTTAGGAATGGTCACTGCTGTTAGTACTGGATTATGCCTGCTCCAACCAGGCATGGACATTTGCATACAAGGCCTGCATGGAGGCTGCACCATGGCTTAAACTGATTTCAGCTGACACAAGTTTCTTGGCACTGGTGATGTGATATAGACATTTCAACCTGTGGAGGAAAAGCAAGGCCAAGATTTGTTACCAACTTTAGGTGAAATCCTAAAATTCGCATTAGGCAGAGTGACTGCCTGAAAAATCAGAGTGACAGCTTGTGGATTGAAGGCATAAATTTGAAAGCCTAAGAGTTTCTATGGGGCAAAGTGCTTCAGGTGGCTTTGGGCATGGCTGTGTGCCAGCTAATACACACACAAGGTCTTCCAGCTAAAACTAGAAACAAATCACCTCTAGACTCTCCTCAGGCTTCTAACAAATTCTCTGTTTGATCCCAACAGCTCAAATATAAAACTTAGAAGTTCTCAGGACTGAAGGAGCAGAATCTCAGAGGCAGTTTTAGCCAGCTTGCCTGGCCAATTGATCAAAGACACTCTCTGTTCAAACAGATGGGAGTAGAGCAGGTCTCTTCTTGATCCAGCAGAGAAAAATTTTCCTCCCGCACAAAAATAGCCCAAACAAACCTGAATGCATATTACAACCTAAATAGCACTGCCTCCCATCTGTTAGATAAGGCATAATCAAAACCTACGATGCCCTGCAAAAACTGACAAGGACTCTTTGCCTGAGACAGAAATGCCAGTATTGTGTTTCTGGAGGGACTCTCACTGGCATGGAAGGGGTGCTCCTGAGTTAGATCTGACCTGCACCTCTTGCTTTTCCCAGAGTAAGCTGGCTCCTTACAGCACACGCTGAGAACACTGGCCCATGTCTCTCTCATTCTGGCCCTCTCATGCACGTGCCTGGGCTCTTGCCAGAGCTGCTCTTTGTGCCATTTGAGCCAAGCCCAGCTGAATTGCAGCAGGAGACTGCTTTTCGTCACATTTGTCCTCCTCCCTGGCTCACTCCTGAGGCTCACAGCAGGTTCCCAGTGGCCTCACAAAGCTCCCAGCAAAACCCACCTGGCAGCTCCCTGTTTCCCAACACCAGCAGAAAATGGGCAGCCCCAAAGAAATCTCAGTGCACAATGTTGGGGGCTGTGCTGGGCAGGCAGCCAGGCCTGCTAATCCATGCCAGGGCCATGGAGTAACCATGGGCATCCCTGGCATAGCCAGGAGGGGATGGACATGTGCCCATGTGACACAGTGTGGGCATGCAGGCAGGAGAGCGTGGCTGTGCTCCTGACAGGATTTGCTATAAGAGGAACTTTTCAGGGAGGATTAGCAAACTTGCCCCTGAGTAAGTGGTAAGCAGGACAGCCCTGGCCAGGCAGAGTGTGCTTGAAGGAGATGAGCACTGAACCAGTTTGGGGTTGATCACTGCTGCTGCTGCTAAAGCTCCAGGCATTTGCAGCAAGGTATTTTAATGGAAACTAAAAGCTTTGCAGAAGGACAGCTTGAATCGCAAGTGAGCGACAGAAAATTGACAGGCTAATTCTATGTTTCATTTTTAGCAGCATTATTCTGAAGTGTAGGATGGTGGTTAACTGATTTAACCAAGTTCTTACTTCACATAAGAGAGGCAGAACAAAGAAAACTACTTTTTTTTTCTTTTTGCAATTTTTCATTATAATCAAGAAGCAACATGCATATCTTTATCTACACTTCCATCTATAAACTGTTAATTGCTAACGAATGTGATTATAAGAATAGTTTTGCTTCAAAGCTATACATAGAGCAGTAACTGTGCACTTAGGTTTGTGTAGTAACAAATAATTTCACTTTTAAATTCCATGTGATTTCCATCACCAAACACACTGGAGTGCAGTCCTTGGAGATGCCCAAAATTGTACCAAAAGATAAGCCAAGGAGAGAGCAGCTCTCCCCAGCCAGACAGCCTCAAAGACAGTGCCCAGGGGTGGATTCCCAAATCAGGCAGGCTGCCCTAGGGATGGGGTGCAGGCTGTGTCCATCAGCCAGGAGGGGTGCAAGGAGGGGGGTCCTCCCCAGAACCCAAGCCCATCTTCTCCACAGAGGGTGGCTGAGCTACTTCATCTCAATCTCAGTGGGCTCCAGCTTGAGAAACAGAGGTGTGCTCCCAGCTTCTTTGGAATCGTGCCCAGAAGGATCAGGTGCCCACATCAGTTCCCAGTGGTACATGAACTTGTGATTAAATGCACAAACAAAACTGCTGATAGGGGTGTGCCTACATTAGGCTGAGGTGTAGGCTTAGGTTAATACCCAGCTTTGTGCAGTGGGTATCACAGGGTGATTTACACTGGGAACAGGAATCTTCCAGGTTAGCTGGTGATCCTTGGACCTTAACCCAAATTATAGCAAAGATGCAGTGTTTGGCAGATGCCGGCAGGATGAAAATTCCCTCTTTCCTCCCCAGCTGCCTCTCGGCGGGAATAGGGTGGAGGTGGGTGCAGAAGACAAGCCTCCACAGCCCTTTCAGCCGCTCCTTTGCTGGGAAAGCCCAAGAGCTCACGTGGTTCTAGGGTGTTCCTCTCCCATTATGGCTTGTTTCGATCCCATTAGGGTGTCTGTGCAGAAATGCACGCACTCGTGGCACATCTTCGTTGCTGTAATTTCTCCTTGCAGGGCTCGTGGCTTGGCTCCCGCTGTGCTCCTGCTTTGGCAGAAGGGACCAGCATGTCACATCGCCTCATGCTCCACCCCGACCCAGCTGCATGCCCAGCAGCACTCCTCCGACTCACAGCTGCCACTGGGGGTTTTCCAGGCCTGCAGCCGGCACACACTAAGTGCTACCAGATTCCCGCCAAGGGGTCTCAGATCAGCAGGAGAACAGACCGTGATGCCCTGAGCCCTGCTGGAAGCTGTCTCCCTGCCTTCCCTCAGCCACCTGAGATATGGTGATGGCTTTCCTAATAACATTTCAGAGTTCTGTTAATCAATAATGTTTATGGGGTTCACCAGTTCCACTTTGTTTTCCTCTCCTCCAAAGGTTTGATCTCCTCCCTACAAAGAATGTAATTTTTAGGATGTTGTTCAACAACACTTACTCTTTCACAGCAGCAAAATCCTTATTAGTGAGCCTATGAGCAATGATTATTACCCTGACTACCAAAGGGCTTTGTGTTTGCACTTCTTTTCTTGCTGATCACCTAGTCCCGTGTGCTAATCCAAACAAGACCTTTAGCAGCAACATGAGCAAACCAGTGTTGTGTAGGCTAAGCTTGGCAGGAACATCATCTGCTTAATTACATGAGGTGGGAAGGGTTAGACTCTGACCCAAGCTATGATGGGTATAAGCTGTCTACACTCTAAATTCCCTCAGAGCTCCTGAGTATCCAGAGTGTGACTCACATCTCCAGAGGTAAGTTTTATGGTACAGTCAGGAGACAGGGTAACATGTGCCCTGGCCAGCCCTCTCTAGCTGCTGTCCTTCCTTTATCTTATTTTCTGTTTGGTCTGAGATACCTGCTCAGTGGCAAATGCCCTTTTGTGCACCATTTCTGCCCCAAAAGAGCACTACTGCTACTCCTATGCCACTGGAGCATTAGCAGTAATAGCACTCCAAAGGGGGAGAAGAAACCACCAGGGTGTCTCTACTTCCCGAACAACCTCCGAGAAGTTCCCTCCCTCTTTTCCTGAGTTTTGCCTTCAAAGTTTTCCCTCAAGTCTGCAGAGCAGCTTCTCCTGATGCTATGAGGTCCATACATCCCTCCCATGCTGTAGTCCTCAGCTGCTGTGGTGCCTCAGTTAGCTCTGGGGTTCGGTCCAGTCTCATAAGGCAAAACTGACACAGAAATCCTCACAGACAAAGAGAAAAAGTGATCTTACAACAGTGGCTGATGTTCATAAGTTGTTTTTTTCAACAAGCTGAGCCTGCATTTGATCACCAGAAGCAGATCATTTTGGGTAAAGGGCACTGACAGGGAACAGGCATTTACTGAGCTCCCTTATGCCAACAGACTAAAAAAACCCTCTCCCCCTGCTGCTTTGCCTCGAAGGGTGTGGTGAATAGGAAATAAACCCAGCCCTCCTCGATCCTCTGATCTCCAGCAATCCAGCCCGCTGGCCTCCTGCAGCAATGCCCTCCATAGCCCACCGTGCAGAGTGTGCCCTCACTGCCCTGGGCCTGCTTAACCCGGCTCTACCTTCATTTGCGCTAGCAGCAGCATTACATAAATTACTTACTCCCTAATGATGCCTCTCTTAAGTAAGCAAATGGGATGACATCACCCACCAGCGACATACCAGCTGCTCAGGGAGGGAGGGAAGGGCTGAGCCGTGCCTGCGTGGGTGTGCGCACACCGACCGCTTGAGCCATGGCTGCTTGGCAGAGCCCAATCCTCCCAGGAATGGAGACAGCATCAGCAATAATTCAGGCCTGGAAGGCACCTCAGGAGATCTCAGCCCACCCTCCTGCTCACATTAGGGTCAACAATGAGGCCAGACCAGGTTGCTCCGTGCTTTATTCGTCTGAGTCTTGAAAACTTCTGAGAACGCAGCAAATAGCTTCTCTGGGCAACCTGCTCCAGGGTTCAACTGTACTCATCACAGGGAAACATTGCTCCCTTGTATCCAGTCTTACTTCTTTTTACAACTTAAAGCCACTTGGCCAATTGTAAAGGTGGTTTTAAATACCCCTATACACAAAAATATAATGTAGATGCATTCAAATCAATCCACATCTCTGCCCACATCTTTGTTCATAGCAGCCCAAGCCTTCTCCAGCCTTTAATAAACTTGTTATACAATATTTGTTGTACACAGCACCATTTAATTTGTCTGTGGGAGTGCAGAAAGTGGTTCATCTCCTAAACATCTCAAGCAAGCAGGACTATAGGCACTAAGGCAGCTAAAATGTCTGCATAGCTTATGTTTTGTCCAGATTCCTTCATACTACAGAAACCTACTGTTCACTAATTTCTCACTGCCTCCCTCCAGGCAGGAGGATCCCTGCCAGGTGCTCATCTCCAAAAGATGTCTTCCTGCCCAGCTCAGCCTTCTCCATGAGATCAGATGGTCCCATGCTTGGGGCAGCCCTTCTCCAGCCCAAGCTGGCTGGTGACAAAGAGCACACAAAGTCTCCTGTGTGCTGGGGCTCTGGCACTGACCTCAGGCTGTCCTTTGGGAGGAAGATCTTCAACCCCCCAAAACCATTGTCACTCCACAGGACTAGACCACCTAATTTTGCTTCACCCAAAAGAGTGGTCAGTAGGATCTGGTGTGAGTTGCTGCAATGGTCAGGAGAGGAAATCACATCCACCTGCCACACTCAGAGGCCATCTAGCAAAGTGACAGCTGGTGAAGAGGAGGGAGTGAAGAGAGGCACTGGAAAGCACCAAAAGTAGTGCTTGTTAGTACCCACCTTTGGGAAGGGAACTTTGCTTGAGATGGTTTGTGGCATAATGCACAACCAGGACAGTGCCAGCTTGCACCTCTGGGCCCAGAAGTCTCTAAAACTGAATTGGATTAGAACGGTCCTAACAACTCTCAGCTCCCACCAGTATGCACAGACCAGTTCTGCATTAGACACGTGGTGGAAGCAAATATTTCCACCTGCACTGAGACAGTTATTTCCAACACCAAAATCAAGAAATGTATCAAAAGCCACTAATTCTCTATCCTTGCACTTAAAATGTGCTTTCAAAATTGCCAGCTTTAATATAAAATCAGGTTCAGGATATTTTAATTTCTCTTCTGATTTTGAGCCTCTTGGGTGTGCTCCAATTCTGTTGTGAGGCTTCTTTCTAGGAAGATGAGTGCCAGAATTGATTTTTTTTTTTTAATCTAAAAGCAAGACTGTCATAGAATTCTCTAATTTTGTGAAAGCACCCAGGGAGAACAAAAAACTATGAGACCTTGCACAGAAGCAACGATAGCAGACTGTACCACTGCAGCTCATACCACTCACACTGAGACACGTGTACCTGGGGGGGAACCCTGTAAACTGAAGAATACCCCTAAAAGGCAAAAAGCCAATGAAGAGTGTAGGAAGCTTAAGGAAGGCATGAGGTTGGCTCCTCATGTGTTTTGCTCCCTGGCCTGCCTGAGGGACTGTTGTTAGCCACATCACCACCCAACACAACCACCAGCAGCAGGTTGAGTGCCCACCACCCCCAGCCCCACTGGGTGCTAGTGCTTACAAAGAGCTTTAAGCACATGCCAGAACAATTGTGCACAGACATAAAAACAGCACAGGGGTGCTGGAGATTAAGTATGCCTAGGGAATAAGGGGCTTTTCCTTCCAAAACTACCCTGAGTGAGTTGTCTCAGAGGGCAGGTGACTGCAGAGACACTGTTGTTTGGTGTATAACCCGCTGTGTAAAATTCTTGCCTGTCATCTCATATTAGATCTGGTAACTTGTTCAAACTGGAGGAGAAAATGGCTTTCTGTAGGAAATTTTAGGCATCATAAAGAAACATACAAAATTTTAGGTTCTTTAATTATCAAAGTAAATTCGAAGCCAGAGGAAACAGAGAAAGCTATTAAAATCTGCTCAAAAGGATAATTAAGTTAAGATTGCTTGAAAATGTAACATGGTTAAATGCTGCCCTTTGTGCATTGTGAGGGCAAGGTTAGTGGCTCAGATATGTCTGTTTGTTAGGAAGAAAGACTCATCTGCAGCAACCCTGCTCTACAGGCTTCTGGCAAGAAGGAGAAATTGGCTCTCTTCGGTGAGCAGGTTAATACCATGCTCACAGAGATTGCTGGGGGATTGAGAGACCTCCCTTCTCCCTTCTCCCTATGGCTAGATTCCTGAACAGAGCTCACCAAATCTACAGCCTGCAGAACACTTCTTCCAAGTAATATGGAGAGAAAAGTGTGTTCAGCCTGGGGGGTTGCAGAAATCAGGCTCTCCCTACCCAAAGAAGAGGATCCAGCATATGCAAAAAATAGCACTAAGTGCTCAGGAGGCCTTCCTAGTAGTGCAGAAGTCCCATCTGTAACCAGAAAGTTGTGATGACCGGTGTCAATAATTACCAGCAAGCAACCCGAGGAACACCAGATGTGTCTTCCCAGGAGCAGAGTGAGGCCTGAGCTTTCCAGCGCCTCCCGCTCTGGAAAGTTGCAGCGGGCTGGCGAGGCGGCAGCGTATGGAGTGCAGCCAGCTGGGAGCTGCTTCAAAGCCGGCGCCCAGACAGAGGTGAAAATCAATAACGCTGCTAATAAATCAAAGCGCAACCACTGGCACACAGCCCGGCTTTGCCCCGGCCTCGGGTTAGTCACTTCTGGCTGCTGTCTCCAGGGGCTGGGCCTCGCTGCCTCCTGCTGCCATTGCCCGGCCGGGACAGGGGCTGCTCCCGGCTCCGCTCCCGGTCCCGGCCGTGCTCAGCCCTCCGGGGCGCCCCTTCCCGAGAGCTCTCTCGGATCATCCACGGTATTTGCGGGGCTGCTGGGCGGGGGAGGGAAGGGGCTCAGGCGGCCCCCAGGGCTCCAGCCGGCAGCCCGGCCGCAGCCCCGCGCTGCGCGGCCGCCGGGCCGGCAGTGACACCGCGCG